>OU898278.1:153454342-153755342 GCA_918026665.1 Diabrotica balteata | reverse complement strand
CTCCTGGAACAAACAACAAATTCAAGAATGGTTACGAGAGAAGGATATATTTTATGAAGAAGATTATTGTCAGAAACTATTGGATGTAGCAAACAGTTATGCAGATATATACGAGAAGTATAACATCGATACTTTGGTCGAGAAATACGGCGTAGAAGTATAACGATTGCCTCCCTATCACTGTGAGCTTAATCCAATAGAGATGGTTTGGAGCCAAGTTAAACATTACGTTGCAGCCCGAAACACTGACTTTAAAAAATATCGTGTGCAACAACTCATCCATGAGCGTTTGCCAATGTGTCTGCTGAACAGGGACAAAATTATATACAGCATGTCATCAGAATTGAAAAGAAATGTGGATAGCTGACAACCTACAAGAAGATATCCTACACGTGATTATCACAGCCAACACCGGAAGTTCCAGTGAGGATGATTTTTCCGAAATGGATGTAGAGACCAGACACTGTTATTGTAAGTCTTATCTTTATTCATTAGGTAGCGTTTAAGCTACATAAATTTTTATTTTTTTATTAGTGTAATTTTATTTTTTGGTGTATATACACTTTTCTCTTGTAATTAATTGTGGAGATTGTTAATAGTAATAATTGATCCAGGTTGGTATATATCCTGTCGGTATATAAATTAAACAATTTAAATTTGTAGCCACTACGGAGCTACGAATTTTTTTTTACACCTGTATAATCTTCTAGTAAAAAAGATTTCAATGAAAATAGTTTTATTAAATTTTGTGTAATTTGCAAAATCTTAAAGTTGTAAATAATGTTACATTTACTTCTAATAGGATTGCATGATTTAATGTATATGTTTCACGGCAGAGTGTTACATTGACACTTTTCACAATATTATGAGCGTGCCCCGTTCGGCGAAACGCAGTGTACTATTGTTAAATGTTACTATTTCCTGGTTCGCAAACGTGTTAGATTGTGTTCCACGTTGATCGCGTCTATTCGCTGTGGATGGGAGATGCCACGGAGTTTCACTATAATTGTTTGATTTCTTTTTAGAGTTTTGTTTTGTGGATACACTCCACTTATTGAGTATGCCACGCACAGTAACACTTTAATGTTGTTATTGTTATCTGATCTACAGGTCATCTAAGGAACTCATTAAGGAGAGATGGGTGAGTCCTGGCTCGGGGAGGATGACTAAGCGCCTAGTTCATCTGCTTACACTTCTCTGGTTTTCCTTGTATATCCTGAATGTGTGATTGTGGGGAACAAACATAATGTTCAACAGTGATGCATATTCTATATTTTAGGTGCAATCTCTATTTTTCTGAGATTTTGAAACGAGAGAGTAAATTGGGATTATTGTATAGTAAACGTTTTAATAGTGTTAAAGTTCAGCTTAGTGAATCGGTTATTTAAGAGAGACGGGAGACAGTTTCGCTGTCTCTTTTTCTATGTGGAAAGTGCTTATGTAATATTGCAAACTAACTTGACCCGCATCACCGACGAAGTCAAAGGGTTGTTAGAATTTAGAAATTTTAAAGAAGTATTGTGTGTGTAAATGAGTGGCTGGGAGCCGATGCCAACACCGAGCTGAAGATTTGTGGGTAGCGTCAGAAAGTGTATCATCTTATAGTGGATTGATATTTATGAAGTTTATCCATTTCTGTTTTAAAATGATTGAGATATGATCAGCCCTGTTTTGTAAGTCCCCCTCACGTTTTTTGTTATATAGTACGAAGGTTAGTATTAATAATGAGGGAATTTGGTATTAACCAAGGTGGAGAAAGAGTTAGGAAAATTGTTGGAATCATTTCAGAAATGTTACGAGTATGTGCAAGAGTAAAGATTTCATCTAATCCCCTTTCGTAAAATGGAGGGATCTAGTCATTATCTTGTGTTATAGCGAAGACGTATGTCCATGGAAATCGCTCTGTGAGAACGAATTGGTAAGACTCGTAGGGATGATTCTTTTTATTACTAGCTATATTTATGAAGCATAGTGATAAGAGACAACGTATTAGAGGACGGGTCGTAAATTTAGTGGGTGGTTCTACCTGTTGAAGGCCAATTGTAAACTTCAAACAGGTGTCGTATTGCGAAAACGCGCCTGGGAGCAATTCGTACAGAGTGTTTTTTGGAACAGTTTCGTAATGTTTTCATACAGAAACTTTGGCAAGATGAAATAAACTAATTGCACCAATAAGATCGCTTTAGGGATGCTAATAACAGATTATATAAAAACTCATGTAATCTGGTGATTAGTATCGTGCTCCCCAGTTTTGCTGGAAATATGATTTTTCATAAATTTATAGTCCTGCCTGGCATGATTTTTTTAAAGAGTTCTTACTGTATTGTTTTTTTCCAGGGAGCTTTTTGGTGCGAACACCATACCTAAAAATCTGATATTACTATGTGTAAAACTATGAGGGGGTTTGATTTATATAGTGGCTATTAGATGTGGGAATCTAGAGAGTTATGTTTTCGTGTGAATCAAGATACATTTAGTTGTTTTGTCGCGTGAATAATTTTAATCGGTAAGTCCTAGACCGATGATTCAACATTATTTAATAGTTTTGGCTTGTAAATGTTATTGAATAGATGAAGGAGGTTTTGTTCCTTTGGCAATAAAACCAAGTCCTCACGTATAATCGTCTTCCGGTTTAACAAACGGTGAGCATTTGATTTAATCAGTATGTGCGTTATGAATGTGCTACTTAGAAGTCAAGCAGGATTGAGCTTAAACAGATTCCTTGTGGTAACTTTCAGCCCGTTCTTTATGAACTTTTTTATATGGCTGAGGTTAGCGTTTGTCATGAATCGAGACAATAAGCTGCGAAGAATAAGACAAATGGCAAAAAATGTTCAACATATTGCCTTCTGGATATTTCCAATATATGCAGCATTTGATAGGATAAGTATCGCCAGAACAGATAATCATAAGCTTTAGTTAATATCAAAAAAAACTTACTATTCTAATCTTGCCATAATTGCGAAAAGAGCAGTCATAGTATTCCTTGACTCTAAGTCTAATAGGGATTGCATGCTTATATGGATCTATTTTGCCTAAATCCGCTATATGAGTTGTGGTATAAGGAGTTTTTGTGGTTGATTCTAAATAAATCCATCATCTCCGCCCTTTATATTTCAACCCTGTTCTCTAACGACCTTTACATAAATTATTGGTTAAAGATATTGGTCCGATAGTGATCAGCGGGTGAGTTCCGGGATTTCTCGCGGGTTTTAAAGAGGAAGTGTTTCAAGTATTACAATTGGCTTATCGGACCAGCGTTTGATGGGAAAACCTGGTTACTCGCAGAATAAAAGTTAAAATGTTTCGTTTTGGAAGAGTTTTAAGTGGCTTCAGCTAAAGTACCTCTGAATAAAAAGGAACTTTTACTGGTTGTTTGTGAATCTCATGGCCGTGTCGTCCGAATCCCAATACGTAATTGTTTTTTACTCACGTTGTTTTTTATGTATTTTTAAAATATGCCGTGTAGATTTCCGTCCACTTGGACTTTAATTCGTATTGGTCGGTGCTAACAAATCACGATTTATATTTATCTATCACTTAAATTAAGTTTTGTTTTTATTCTTTTGCTACAAAAGGAAGTCTTTATAAGGTTGGCCCTAGGTTTTGTCTCAGAGATTTTTTCCTTAAGTTTTCTCAAACGGTACTATAAGTTTGAAGAGGTAAATAAGAGATGGTAGATTGAGATTATTTCTCCAGGATTCATTTCTATTCTGTTTTTATAGAAATGTCTCAGTTGCCTCCAGCTCTTCGTTTTTGTAGTCCAGTTATGGTTCCTCCTGTTTTTATGAGATGCTTTAGTTTCATATTGAAAGATAGCTCTGTATAACGCTCTTGTATGCTTGGCTGCCAGGTTCAGAATTTTGTCCACCACGGAAAATTATGTTTTTTTTAAAATTTTCGTTTTTTCGTTACATACGTGCTCTTGCGGCTTGCTGTGATGATTTGTAAAAAAAGTGAGCTTAAATAAACTTGGGTCATATCGTTTGAAAGATTAAGTTGGTTTGGTTATGATTTTCCTGTTCGGATCTGTTTTTGCTATAAGAGTAGTCCAAGTCACATTTCATGGTATTCCATTTTTGAGATAGGCGATTCGATTTCGATATTTGGGTTTTATTGATGCGTTAAAGACATTATAATGTGTGGTATGGTCACGTACCATATAAGAAGGTGTAAGGAAACGTCCCCGATGTATTAACGTAGTTGGCCAGAACTGGGGACACTCATCGAAATAATCAATTGCCGATGATTTGCCATTATCAATGTCAGACAAATTAACAGTTGTATCACGAAACAATATTTTGATTTTTTAATATTATTATGTATATTGTCATTTTTAAATACTTATGAATATTGCAGTGTATGAATATTGTATTGTATTGTATTTTTATATTAATAACAAAATAAACAACAATGAATTTTACTGCAGAGTATGTGTAAAATTTTTTTTTGTGTATATCTGTTGACAATGTGTATAGCCTTAGAGTAGGGAATTTACACGTCACAATTGACGTGTAAAAATTGACGTGTAAAATTCCCTACTCTAAGTGTATATCTGTTGACAAAAAGGTAAAATGTTGTTGTTATCTGTGAGAGAAGTGATATCAGGGATTACGTAGAAGAAATCCAGATAAGTTGATAGTGAATGTCGCAGATTTGACAAAAGTATCAGCTGGTTTTTTGAATAATTCAGGGTGGTAGGTAAAAGACCTGAAAACGAAATCTGATTCACAAAGAACCTGCCAAAATTTTATTAGAAGATATTATAAAAAATATAAACATAAAACAAGTAAACAGATTTAATTTTAAGGCCGAAATGCTCACCTTTAAATCTATGCAATAATCTAAAGAGAAATCGAAAAAGTTTGTCAATCTAGAAAAAAGAAACAGCGTTTTTGAAAGAAGAAATGTTAAACAAACCTTGTGTATATAACCAAATCACTTCCAATTTTATGTGACATTTTCCTGAACCAAAACAGTTTTTCGAAAAATTTGTTTTCTTATGTTTACACAGCCCATTTCACGGACATTAAAAAACATCATAAATTCTCACAATATTTCACCTTTAAGATATATTACGAATTTAGACTAAATGTCATTAGGGAAGTTGTTTGTCTAAATAGGGGTTGGCCATGATAAATGACAAGGAAGTAACTGGATACACTCTCGCTGTAGATTTATGAAACCCCATATATGACACAGGGACGGAGTAGATTAGATTTCGTTTTAAATATAGAATTAGATATTATATTAATTTTGCCGCAATTTCTCTCCCAAGTTTATTTTTTTTTTGGTAAATTTGTATTTGTTATATATAGTCAATGCTTTTTAAAACTCTAGTTTACCATTGTCGTCTGACAGCCTACGAATTTTTAGAGCGATTTGTTAGTAGAATTTTTTTTGAGAAAATTTTTTAGAGTTCCTAGAGCCTACGAATCGGTATTTTTCCTCTTTTTCTTTATCTCTTTTTTATTTCTTTTTGGCATGTTAATTAATTTTGAATTTCTTAAATTTAAAACTTTTAACGAGACTGTATTTTCAGTTGACTCTGTCTATTAATTAATAATTTTATCCCTTCGAATACGTATAAGTGTATGTACTTAAAGTCTCTTTCGTAAGAAATTATGTTTGGGGTTGAGTACGTAATTACTAATGCACAGCACGATTTTCTCTTAATTTAGTTCACTTAAGAATGATCTTAGATAATCATTCTTAGAATTTTATTGTTTTTAATTGATTAAATTAAAGTGGTACAATATTCCCATGTGCTTCTATAATTCTTTAGAGAAATATTTGTTTAATTTATTTAATATATTCTGTGACCTAATTATTATCTATCGTTTATCTATTTGTGTTTGATCTGCACATTTCTATCATCATATCCTTACCCACCACAAGTAAAGCTCCCAAACTGAGCAACGTGGTCCTCGTTAAGCATTGGTAAACGAGAAGCTTTTTATTATCTACGTTTGTCAGCTTTTCCGCTACTCTATCCCAAAGTTTCTTTTGTTGATTCATGGATGCATAATCTGATCCATTCATAGTATTTTTTAACTCTGTTGAAATCTCTTAAATTACCATTTTTGAGTTTGTTGTTTAGTGTAATTTGTATAGTAGTTGCATATTTGTTGTTTACAGAATTCTTCTTTGTGATGGATATGTGGATGTTCATACCCTCCATATAGGTACTCCCAGAATCGTCACTTTCTAACGCCTAAAATTTAGATTTCATTGTGAATATTTCGTTAGTTAACCAGATTGTAATAAATTTCTGAAGATTTTTTTTTTATTAAGAATATACTCCCTGTTGCGCTCCTTTATCTTTACCACATACTGGTATAGTATGATTTACAACCATAATATTATCCGCATTTAGTTTTTTTACCTCATACATAACCTCATTTAGTTTGCGAGATTGTCCTTGTATATTGCATGTGAATAAATTCATTGTCCTTCTATATAACTTTGTTCGTTTCCGTGTATGCGTTCTATTTTAAGGCAGATGACAAGTTTTTTTAATATTTGTGTTTTTTTTTTCGTTAGCCCGATACCTCAACTGCTGCCTGGAGAACCAGCATAGTATGTTAGAGGGTACTCCTCTCAAGCTCGGTACACATATAAGTGCCAAACGGTATGCATACGGTACGCGAACGCTATATTCGTTAATGTGTACATCAGAAAAAACCGCTTGCGTACTGTTTCATCGTGCGAACCAAATTGTTGCGGTTCCTTCCACGACTTCAAAAGAAGCTCATCTTTTAGTTTGGTCGAAGCTCATCGACGTTGTGTGAATGACGTGTTCCTTCCTAGAGAGACATGAGAAAACAGTAAACTGATAATTGTACATATTTTGATTTTGTAAGAAACAGAAACACGATAAATCAGTACCCAAATTATAAATAAAATGAATCATTTCGCACATGTGTGTTCGTTGTTGATTTTATCGCTTTCCATGGATCGAGATAACTATGCGATCAGTACAATGTAGATATATTATCAAGGATCTGTACGCATACGGTACGTATACTTTTGGCTCGCATATCTGTACGCGCTTTTAGGTAGGCCGATTTAAAGGAGACCAAGAGCACATCAATGCAAAAATTAACCAACAAAAACAAATGGACGCACCGAAGGAAGTCTTACATCGGATTATGGATGATGAGTATTTATTGATATGATATCGAGTCTCAGAAATTTGGATAACCTCCTCTAAGCATTTCAAAAATAATAATAATAATCTTAAAATGGCCCTTATTTTGTTTAATTATTCAACTGGACTAATGCCTAATTTGCGTAAATTGCCTATTGGATCGTAAATTGGTAGATATAATTAATTCTCATTTATGTTTAATAAAATTGGTTAAATTAACGAATGGGTTAAGAAATTAACCAAAATTAAGTAAAAAAAAACATAAGTAAACAAAAATAAAGAAGAAAATGAAAGAAAAATCTAGTATTTTACTAAAAAAAAGTAAAAATAAATGTTAGTTCTTAATTTAATAAAATTAAACACATGTAAGTCAATTCAAATATTAGGATACAACCCTGTAAACAAACTCGTTTCTGTCATATTTTTTTACAAGGGAGTTAAAGCTTTGGAATTCATTTTGTAAATACATTTGTGCTATTTGTTTCAAAAGGAATGCAAATCATATTACATCATTTACATGACAGATTCTACCTATATGTTTATATTTTAACTCAGTTTGGGTGGGCGTTTAGAAGAAACTTTTTTTTATTTATACAGAAAACCGCGCAGGGTTATTAGTGGATATAACAAACACAAAAAATAATATAGAATAGAATTGTATAATTTATATGCCTGGTGAAAGAACTGCCAACCAAATTGACCATGTCTTGATAGACAAAAGGGCCGCAACAAGCATACAACATATGAAGAGGCGAAAATTAGCATGCTGTGGATCTGATCATCTCCTAGTACAAATTAACTATAGATGCAGAGTTAAAAAAAAGAGAAGGGACAGACAAAAATTAACAACAGGACAACTAGATATACAAAATTGAGACAAGATATCAAAGAGACATCAGGGAGAAGTTGAAGATGTTCGAACGGACGGTTCTACACTGATGCCAGGAATTAGAGGGGTGGTGTTTGATAGATCGGACTTATGGAGGGCCTAGTTAGTCTACGTGACTCAGCAGGGGTTTTTTTTTTAGTTTATTAACATTGCAATGTCGGAAATATTTACCTTCGGCTTCTGCTTGCTGTTTCCCCACCTAGTGGTAAAAAGAACCTAAAATATGTACCATACAAGGATCATCAAGTACGTCATGCAACGGCGGTCGTCTGGATCAATTTGATACGATCTATGATATAGTTCCTGTTTTGCTAGAGATTGTGTAGAGAAGGGGCATACAGGTATTAAAATCTCAATCAGAAATATCATTTATGACATGTACAAAGCAAAAGAACATGTTACAAGAAAGACACTTATTCAAAAAATAAAGGACAGAGAACTTTGTGATATGGGTTTGACCAGTTTATCAAATATTAAAAGCTATGGGGTTTTAGATACAAAAAAACAATAATCGTAAAGTGTTGTGCGAGCTGTCCAATGTTGTTGGAAAAAGGTAGAAATTTATAAGAAACTATTTAAAAAACAAGAGTTCCGAATTTGCCAGACAATTTGTGTTTCTTCACGAAACATGGATTTTTGCGAAAGGAAATAATACCAAATCATCCTCGCAAGATGATTCTACCAAATGCTATTCGAGTACCTACTAGTGCGAGTAATGGCAAAAGATATATTATATTGCATGCAGGAAATACGGAAGGTCTTATACCTAATGCTAGTCTTATATTTTCTTCGACAAAAAAAACTAATGATTACCACGGAACTATGGACGTCCATATTTTTGAACATTGGTTTGAGAAAAAATTATTAAAAAATCTGGAAAATCCGTCAATAATAGTCTTCGACAATGAAGAGGAGGAAAAGTTTCCACAAGCAGCTGGAAAAAAGATGACTTAAGAAAGTGGCTGTCGGAGGAAAATATAGAACACGAACATCTAGTTTTAAAAGCTGAATTATTAAATAAGTGCAAAGAACACATTACTGAGAAAAATTTTGTCGTTAACCAAATGGCACTAAAATATGGTCATGAGGTCCTAAGACTACCACCATATCACTGCCAGTACAATCCAATTGAATTGGTGTGGGGCATCACTAAAAACTACTATGATCAACATGCATGTAAGACCACCGACGAAGCCAGCGTTTTACAACTCTGACAAGATGCACTAAACCAAGTCAATGAGGAACAATGGCGGAAATGTATTGAGCATACTGAAGAAAAAAATTTGGAGTCATATAATATAGAACAAGTTATTGATGAAGTAAGACCTTTAATTATTCATACAGATGAAGATTCAGATGAATCGGATAGTGAGTCAGATAGTGATGATACCTGTCCGTAGATTAAGACGTAGATAGAACAATTAACACAAAAGCGTACTAACCACAAAAAAAAAACAAAAAAAAAAATAAAACAAAAACCGCATGCAGGAGAGAGCCGCAAGCACCAAATAAATTAGATTATCAAGTAAGGTAGATTAAGGACATGACTGGACGAATGACTGGGTATTAGACGACGGATGAACGGATTCGATGCGTGCTCGCTCTCGACTGCACTTGGTGCAGAAAAGGGAAAGCAAGTATCGGCACACACAACCATCATTAGATCCCCAAACAACTGCTTTGACCGGTAGTGATAAAGCCAAATGGGCAAACCTACCACTTAAATGTAAATACACGGAAATCTCCCATTGCCTGACGAGGGATACCGCGAAATATTCGAGACCTGGCTCCAAAGACCAGGGGGCGGAGGAAAGCCGGGGCTGGTTGTACCGCAGGAGGAGAACCTACCTCGGTGGGTTTGGAAAGGTGTGTGTGGGAAGTAGGAATAAGTCATTGTTTTATATAGATATATATATATAGATATATATATATATATATATATTTATATTTATATATATTTATATATATATATATATTTTTATAGATATATTTATAAAATATATAAAAAAAAATTTTAATACAAAATATTGAACACCCATTAACATTGGCAATTTTTTTTTATGCTTAAACAAAAATAGAGTTTAGTACACGTTGAAAAAGATATTTTTGTTTTTTCAGCATAAATATTAACCACAATATTAATTCTGAAGTTGCACGTGTAATATGAAAAATTTTTCAAAAACTTTTAAATATCTCAAAAACGGCTATTTTTTCGAGAATGGTATCTCAATAAAAATCGATCCAGAATTTTACGTAGATTCTAAAAAAAATAACAAAAAGCACATTTTCTATTTTATTTTATTTCACATATTTAAAACGAAAGTGCTAGAAGAATGCAAATATTTAAAAAAAGAAGAATGCTTTGCATAACCCATTATTACAAGTTTGCAGAAACCAGTGACGACCAGAACTTTGAAAACTTTTAACCAACATGTTGCGTGAATGACCCTGTATATTTCATACTCAATGTTTATCAATTTACATTATGATATTCAATTATTATAAAACATAATACAAAGTTAATTTATTAAAAAAATCCTTTTTAATTTGAGAACCGCTGACTACCTGGGGCAAATCTGAACAGACACTTTTATTATTTATGCGACAGGCTAAAACGATCCTACTTTATATTAAAATTTAATTACATTATTTCCGTTTTGTTAACGTTAATTTATGTTATCATTAAAATATTTCTAATGACATCAACTATAGAAAATTATAAAATAATTAGTACTTACAACTTTGCCACAAACTGAACAATAAACTGTGTCCATATCCATACACTTCGTATACTCTTCCATACGTCCAAGTAACGACAATAGGTATTTTCGGCATTTTAAAATCAAAATACTAAAAAAGTTAAACAAGCTCGACTTACGATGCTTAAGTTTTCAGTTTTAGTTTTGAGAACAAAATGATTTGCAAAAGAATATTCTATTCATACTCCACGCAATAAAGTTTTTATTTATTCTATTTATAATAATATTTTAGCTATTAAATGTGGAAATAAGGCCTACAATCCATTTAAGACGACAAAAGGACTTCTACAAGGCTGTGCTACGTACCCCTTTAAAGTATTCTTGGAAAAGACACTCAAACCATGGAGGAGAAAGTGCGAAGGAATGGGCATACCAGTAAGAGACGAATACCTATACACCTTAAGTTTTGCCGACGATCAAGTAGTCATCGCACAAGATGAAGAAGATCTCAGCTTTATGCTCAGAAAACTAGAAGAAGAATATAAAAACAAACGGAATGGAAATAAGAGAAAACCGAATACCTAACAACAGAAAACAAGGATATGAGAAACATAGAGATAGACGAGGGAAGACAAGTAAATGGAACAGATAAATTCAAGTATTTAGGAACCATAATATCGAACAATGGAACAACAGAAGAAGATATAAACAACATACTAAGACAAACAAGAAACTGTATAAGACAACTAAATTCAGTGCTGTGGAATAAGAACATTACGATAAAGACAAAAAAGAGAATATATAATACCCTGACAAGAAGTATCCTGACATATGGGTCCGAAAACTGGAAAATAAACAAGAGAAATAAAGATAGAATAAGAGCAGTAGAAATGGAGTTCCTGAGGAGAAGCTGTAGACTTACAAAAAGAGACATAAATGAAAACGTAGACATTAAGCGGAGAATGGGAGTGCAATCAGACATAATCGACTATATAGAGGAGAAGAGACTTCCTGGTACGGCCACGTCAGAAGAGCGGACAGAGGACGCTGGATAAACAAAATTACAGAATGGAGCCCGATCGGAAGAAGAAAGAGAGGAAGACCTCGAAGGTCATTCAGAGACGAAATCGACGAGGCTATGGAGATAAGAACGGTTGAGTGAAGGAAGACAGTGAAAACTGTGGAAATCCTTAGTAGTAGTATAATAATATTTACTATTCTATTTATAATAATAAAGTTTTGAAACATCTTTTATTACAGGGTTATAACGATTACCTGCTTCAATAATATCAAGAATATTAGGTAGTATCTATAGGTACTATCGGTAATATTCTATAGGTACTATCGGTAATATTCTATAGGTACTATCGGTAATATTGAAGACTGAAATATTGAAATAAAATGAACGTTGGAATTACCTGTTACTTAGTCATACCATTATATACGTACAGTTAGATAAATATTATTTAAAATCCGAAATAAATTAACGTTGTAACCTCGGAAATCTTTTTTGGGTGGTGCTAGAAAGATAACCAATGGAGACACTGCGGACGGCAGCCAGATGGTTGGTGGTGAGCGAGTCGTGTGTTCGAAACTAGCTTTTGGAACCGGGAATGGATCCTACGGAAGAAATAGGTAAAGATAGGATAAGAGATATTAGAAAAGATACAGAAATAAACAAAAATATAGATGGGTAAAATTACCAAAGATAAGAGAAGATAGAAACAGGGCGCCACTCAATTTTTTGGGGTTAAGGAGAAAATTAAGAAAACCTTAGAAAAAAAGAGAGATAAGAAAAGATATTTAGGTTCAGAGATCAAACCCAAGGAAAGATACCAACAGTAAATTATCAAATAAATCTGGTCAAAGCAATATATAAACAAATAATAAATATATTAAGTATTACACTTACTTACCTACGAAACTTAATCAGCCTGATCTTTCTACAGTTCAAAAGCATAGTAATATTTAAAGATAGTAATTGTTCAGAGCTATTATTTTATCAGGGAACTTGTTAAGAACCGACAAATAAAATACATGCATAAAACAATAACAATATATTAAACACAAAATTATGATGCTGCTAAATGCAACCAGGTAATAAAAATACACAACTATGAAATGGTGTTATATATGTATAAAATTAAGCTATAATGTAATAAAAAAATACCTTTACCAAGATGTATAAGGCAATCATATACAAATATAGTTTGGCGTATCTCGAGATATCATAGGAAAGATAATGAACAAAAATTATAGGAAATACAAAAGATAGCAAAAATTACTTAACTCTAAATTTACAAAAAAACAAAAAGGTTACAAGAATGAAAACATAAACCAAACCGCACTTGGCTAAGTCAATTAACTATCTCGCACTATTATTTAATAAAAAACTGAGACTTGTATGTTCATAGGTAATATTTATAGAAATTTCTTGAATGGTTCAATTACATTCAAAAATCGGCAATCTTCAGGTGAAGATTTAGATGATACGTCCAGATAATGCCAGGTGATATGGTACCATACCATATTACTCGCCCAGATAATTGTAGATAAAATTACTTACAGTAGATCTTGACGAAGGCAGCTTAATTCACTGAATTTAATACTTTTCTGGTACTAAACACTGAATTTAATCACCATTAAAGGTAGTGTAGAACTATATATATAATTTAATATAGTCTAAGGAAAGAAAACTCAAATATAAAGTGTATACACACTTAGAAAATAATTCACAAAGACGATACCATAAGAAATAAAGTGAGCAAAGCGTAACACGAGATATTGGCCTTAACTCAACAACGGCCCACCAACAAGTCTCACGAGATATTACCTCACTCAACAACTACCCACCAACAAATAACTTGGTTCCACTCAAAATTTCACCAACTGTCCCTGAAAAAGGAAGAAGAAAATATTCCCCCACTCAAGAATGATAGGACAGTTGTATGTGTTTCTCAGAAGGTAAGGCCTTAACGACTATTGGAAACTTTGAGGTAAAATAATCATTATTAACAATTGAACATAAGAAACAGACAATACTTGGGATTAAGTTATTGTCAAAAGAAACGTGCTTTCGACGAAAATTACCAATTTATGAAAAGGAAACTGCATACCAAAACGCATTATACTCTTTTCATAATGAATATTATGACGGAAGGATTAAAAAACCATTCCTAATTAGGGAATTCCATTTTACCTGGTATCTACAATATTTTGCTATCGATACACGATCATAGGCGTATCGCACGGGGGTAAAAGGAATTAGAAATATTTAATATATTAATAATAAAAAAAATGTTACAACGTTTATGCATTTTATGCATTTTATGCATATTTTTTGTATTAATATGCAAAATCCCCAAATATTTGCATAAAATATGCAATATTATGCATTTTGCATATTAGCATAAATCTACTCATCATGAACAGAACGACCGGCTGAACGACCGCTTGGCACCACGAGAATAAGTATGTGGCCTACGTCCCGGCGGTCTTATTCAAGCGGTAACAATTTTTTTCAAAAATTGGCACTAATAAATAAAATTGGTGAAACATTAGTAATGGAAGTATTTCAGCTCGTTGCTAGATGCATTACGTTTAACTTAGCACCATGGACTTTTTTAAACATTTTTTGTGGCAGTCAACCTGTTAAAGATAGGAAGTTTTACTAGTTCTAGGAAGGCACAAATAAAACGAAATATCGAAAATATTCAACTTTATTAATTACTTCAGGTGTAAATAAATATATATTAACTAAAACTAAACATAAATTTGGCAATATTTTTGGTATAATATACAACATTTTTAGTAAAATATACTTCTAATAATACCTAATATTTATAATGTAACACAGAATTCCAGTACAGTTTCAGCAAAGAATATAGACGCTATAAGCGTCTATATTCTTTGGTTTCAGTATTTTCTTAATAATTTTTTACAACACAACAGGTTATAATTGGTCCAGTCAGTGCAATTTCTAAATTCGGATCTTGAAAATATTATTTTTGTCTCTATTTTTTAAAATATCTGATCGGGTATCTCTGGTATGAATATTTGCAGTTAGGTGTTCATTTTCGCTAAACGAATTAAATAACTATGTCAAAATAATCAAATTTTATTAAGAATTTTTCGTGAATTTAAGATTTTGATTCATTATAAGGCAAACATGAAGAGAAGCATTGAGCATGGAGAAGAGTTGCCAGAGACAGGGGCAAATGGAAGATTGTTCTGAAGAAGGCTTTGACTCATGACAAGTTGTAATGCCACTAATAATGATGATAAGTCAAACATGACCTATGTGATCAAGCACAGCGGGACACGAAGTAGTGGGAAAGTTCAACTACCTATGATAGATAATAATAAATAATGGTGGGTTCGAAAAAGAAATAAGACGACGACTAACAATGCTAAGGTCAGCAACAGAAAATTGGCAAATATATCGAAAGACGCCAACATATCTAAAGTTACGAAACTTCGCCTTACATGTGCACTGATATTCCTTATTGCAACATATGCCTCTGAAACGGGATTGTCAAGAAACCTGACGCAAACAGAATCAACGCCTTTGAGATGTATATATACAGGAGGATGTTACGAATTCCATGGACAACATATCGTACAAATGAGTCTGTGCTTTAAGAACTAAATATTAATACCAGACATAATTACGTAGGATAACGAACTTAACTAGTTTACCATCCTCAAAAACAAAAATATCGTTAGAAAACCTAGGAGTCTACGAGATTCCATGTGGGAACTGTGACAAATCGTACATCGGACAGATAATCGAATAATTCTTATTATACCAGAAGAACATCGAAATGCCATCAAAAGGTAAGAAAAACGTGTCCCTCGGATAACATGCCGCATTAAATGCAGACATACAATAAACCTAAATCAAGCGACGACGCTAGCTAACATGGAGATTAAAAGAAAACGTGAGATCAGAGAATCAATAGAAATTACAAAAAATTCTAAAAGTCGAAAAACAAATAGGTGATACTTAAAAGCTTCCAACAACATGAAAGACAGTATTGAAGAAAAAAAAATAAATAAAAAAATAAATCAGGTAACAATATCGACTAGTATGATCCCTCCTACCTATACTCAAACAGGGCCAATCTCAAGAAGTTTTGCCAAGAACCGTTCGAGAGAAGCGCACCATAATTGACTATATAAAGGACCGCTTTGACAGGGAGTCAGTTTACTTCTAACACTAGCACGAAGTGTAACTACCTTACTTGAGTATGGCAAGTGCGACTTTGCCGAAACGTCGTCAAAACAATGGTTTTCCTTAAAACCATAATTATTCAAACGGAGTCAAACCCGGAAAACTACAGAAAGCACATACAGCTTTTGCGGAAATTTTAAGTGTAACATGGTTGTGTTTGGATTAAGCCGTTTTTTCTAGCTGATTCTCGAATGTTCACATACCTTAATGCTAATAACGTAATATCAGTATGGCCTTTTTATGCTGCACCTTTGACCACCATTCTACTAATGCATTTGTTATTATTGGTTACTGAGGCCATGTTATACATCTAATAATATAACATGTCTGATCTTAAACCACACATTTTTTCATTATGTTAGGAACCGCCCTATTGGACATTCGTTTAATCTGTCGCTCAAGTGAGCCTAAGGCTTGTTGAGGAATGGTTCCATGAGCAGTTACTCGCAGTTAACCTGAGAAGACTGCTGTGGTTCCATGCACTCAGAAAAGGGCCATCAAACCTCCAGAGAGCTTGATTATCTTGAACCTAGACGTGATTCTGAATTCTACAGTGTCATGGAAATCTGCAGCCGAAAATTTTATATTGGATGTACTAATCCACGATTAGTAAAAGACTTATAAAACTGGTATGGGAGGAGATTCCCATAGACAAAAGACCACTCGGACATCCCAGAATGCGATGGAGAGATAACATCCAAGCAGATCTCCGGAAAATGAACATTGCATTTGACCCTAGGTTGATGGAAGACCGAACAAATTGGAAAAAAGTTGTACAGTCAGCAAAGACCCACCCAGGGTTGTAGCGCTACCTGATGATGATGAATCCATAATAAAGCCTATACTGATTTATGTGACCATTGCGTGGTGACTTCGGGCTAGAGTGGCTTCACCTGAGACGCAGTTGACTCACTTCCAGCAGGTGGCATTCGTTGGCATGTCAAGAGCCATGCGCACCACTTCGACAGCGGCTCTTGAGGTTCTGCTGGATTTACCTCTCCTACATTTTATTGTAGAGGATAAAACCATAATAGCAGCCTATTAAATGAATGGACGGATGTGCCATTGTGACATTGGAGACAGGCCCTCGATTGCTGTCCTGTGCTCTCTATGGTACAGGACAGTATGGTCCTGTTTTCGACCATATCTTGATCAGGACAATTTCCTGACCAAGATGATTGGATTAAATGAGAGCCTGCACTAATCCGTCGAAGCGGGCTCACCTGGTTCACGGACGGTTCCAGAATGGACAAGGGTGCAGGTGCAGGGTATATGGTAACGGAATCGGTTTTGAGTCTGGCCAGGCTCTAGGCGCCACGAATCAGTCTTTCAGACCGATATCTTTTGTGTACTGGTATGTTCTCAGGAGATAATAAAAAGGGTTTGCTCAGTCAGGACCATCTTTGTATACTCTGATAGCGCTAAGGGTTTTCGAAGCGCCAAAAATTGGCTCTAAACTGGTTCTTTAGTATAAGAGAGCAGTTTTTGCGCTTAGAAATAGGGTTAACTTGGCTTGTGACTAACACACAGAGGCATGGAAGGGAATGAATGGGCTCTTATGGACCTAGTCCATATGATAAGGGGATGCAATGGACCCATCATAGAAAGTCTAGTGTCTGAAAGGCTCACAAATGGATCCTGCCCCTATTTACCATAACCATAATAATTCTGGTTTAGACAATCCTTCTAAATTTCTTCTTCTGGTAAAATTTAAATGGATTAAGATTTAATGTTAGCTTAAAAATTTAACGATAATAGTCAGTTAGTTTTTATCAAATAACGAAATTTTTAGCAAAAAAATCATATTCTTTTTACGTTCCCAATTTTTTTTTTATTTTAGCTTTATTAAAAATTTAACAGTTTTTTGAAAATTTTAAAAATTAATTTCAAATTAAATCCGACTTTTTTCCAAATCTAAGCATTTAAAAAAACTTACACAATACATGGATTGTGTTTAATTTTTATTTTTGATTAAAAATTTAATTTCCATTTTTTATTTTTTTTTTATATTGGAATATCCAGTTTTATGAGATAGCGAAATGAATATTTTCTTTTTATACCATACCAAAGATCATTTAAATATTTTTTCAAATAGTTTCAAAAAATTAGTTTCCTACTAAGAAACCTACCCTTCTATTATTATTTAACATTCAATGATTCGACTCTAGATTTAGGTAAAATCTTCGTCAAAATATAACTTGATTTGTATTGTATGGTCAAAAATAAAACAAAAATAGCTAACGAACAGTCTGAAAAAATGGATTTTTAGATAAAAAAAAAATCAAAATGTGTGTAGATAATAAATCGAAAGAAATGGAAAAGTATTGTGTTTTCGAAAAAAAAAAATATTCTGAAATATTTTTTGTATAAAATAAATTTCTCCATCTAAAACAACCAATCATCAATATAACTTTTCTTTTTCGGATATCTGCTTTAGAATTGTGAGAAAACTGCAAAAGACTGGACTATTATTTAATTTATTGTCTAATAAATTATTCATAGATAAGTAGTTTTTGAAAAACCATTTTCATATTTAATTTGTATTTAGATCTGCAACGTAGCAATCACAATTTTGTCATGTTTCTTTTCATCAAAAATACTGATTTTATTTACAATACAATTCATCTCGGCGAAAAATCGTACCCATTTTGATGTAGGCCAGCACTTCTAAAATTACCATTGTTACCATAAAACCCGGAATAGTTTCCATAGACCGTTCTGCCAAAATTTGGCGCTCTCATCGCCTTTTCGTTACTGTACACAGGGTTATAATTGTGAAGAAGGTTATGGGAGTGGTACATTGGTCCGTAGTTACAAATATCTGTAGAATATGGTTGTCCTATTGCGCTGAGTCCTGCCGAAAGGATGTTCGATTGTAGAAGTGGAGGAGCTGTAGACTGGGTGGTATTTTGATACCTATTTTGGAAGATCATTGAAGGGTGGGTTTGTCGAGTGTTTTCCGTCGGATGCAGAATTTGGTCCTGGGTATCGTCATCTGTAACAAAAAATAAATACTCATTATATTAGTTTTATTATTGACGCGAAATAATTTAAGTATTAATCAGAACTATAAATCTAATATTATCGCACAGAGAGCGATGGAGAGGTCAATACTGAATATATCCCTCAGAGACAGAGTATCATATGCAATAGTTAGGAGAAAAACTGGTGTTACTGACGCAGTTCAAAGGATTACAACATTGAAATGGAACTGGGCGGGGCACGTTACCAGATTAAAAGATGGAAGGTGGACGAAGAAAATTCTGGAATGGAGACCTAAACACGATGCTCTCAAGGGTTCTCAAGATAGAATGCATTGGAATTATTTACGGGAGGCCTATGTCCAGCAGTAAACACAAAACGGCTGATGATGATGATAAATCTAATAAATTTAACTTAATAATTAAAGTTACATTACAATAAAATAATGGAGTATTTAATATTTTTATTACTAGTCATTATCCGCGTCGAAATCTATAGCGCAATGGCCGAAATATCTCTTTCACCAAAAATTAATTACATTAACCAAGATCTGTATCTAAACGTTCTCGACCAACGGCCCTAAATTATTGATAACCTTCACAGATGATAATGATATAGTAACAAAACCACAAAATTAGTTAAAAAAAAAATTCTAAAATTAGAGGAAGCGGCCAGAAAAACCAAAATATTGGGGAAAACCAAAAAAACCAAACCCGTTAAAGAAAACGAAAGGTTTGACAAGGAGTGCCAAGAAGCTACAGATAACAAAAACAGGGCATACCTAAAGACAAATCAAGCTGGATGCACAAGAAGAGCAAAGGAAGAATACCGGACACTAAGAAGAGAAGAAACACGATTACATAGAAGAAAAAAAAAGGACAATTTAAGCAAAAGCAGTTGGAAAGCACAGAATGGCTAAGAAATCAAAATGAAACTTGAAAGTTCTACAGAAATCTAAACAAAATACGCAAAGAGTTTAAGCCAAGAATAAGGAGCTGTAAGGATGTAGAAGGAAACAGCCTCAATCCTAAACAGATGGGTTGAATTTTTCGATGCAAAATTTAATGGCCATCATATCGAAGAAGCAGATAAACACCCTAGCAAATCGAAATGATTGGAATCCTTTCAACCCAAACGAAAGACCACCTACCATCAAAAAACGTTGCCCAAGCCATTAAAAAAAATCAAAATTTGCAGTGAGCTCTACAAGAATGGTGGCGATGCCTACTACAGACACTGCATAAGCTTTTACTTTTTGTTTGGCATAATGAGACCATGCCTTGTGAATGGTCTCAAGGCGTGATATGCCCGTTACATAAAAAAGGTGACCAGCTCCAGTGTGACAACTATAGAGGTATAATCCTGTTAACAACTGCTTACAAAATATAGCAAAATATTCTCTACGAAAGGTTGCAAGTTTACACAGTGGGCATAATTGGTAAATATCAAGTTGGATTCACTCCAGAAAAATCAACAATTGACCAGATTCATTCAATAAGACAGATTCTCGAGAAAAACATTAGAATTCAATATTGAAACCATCACCTATTCGTCGACTTCAAGGCCGCATACGACAGTGTCAAGAGAACAGTGCTATTCCAATCAATGCATGAGTTTGGTATACCAGAGAAACTTATCCGACTAACGAGAATGACAATGTCTAACTTAGAAGCCACTGTTAGGATACAGGGAGAGAGTTCTAGATCCTTTGAGATAAAGGATGGACTCAGACAATGAGATGCTCTGGCTTGCCTACTATTTAATATTGCCTTAGAAAAGGCAGTCCGAGATACACGAATTAGGGATGGCGGCACTATTTACAATAGATCGATACAAGTCTTAGCATATGCTGATGACATTGACATAGTAGGGCGTAGCAAGCGAGATGTTGAGCAATATCTCCTGGAATTGGAAACAACGGCGAAACAGGTCGGTCTAGTCATTAACGAAGATAAAACCAAGTACATGTTGGTTACAAAGGATCCGATAGCAAATGAGGAACGAGAAACAGTCTTTGGAAGTCATACCTTTGGACGTGTTGACAACTTCACATACCTTGGGTCGCTATTGACTGCTACCAATAAAACAAGCGAAGAAATCAAAAGACGAATAAATCTTACAAATAGGGCATACTATGGATTTCAAAAGCATTTCCACTCAAGAAACATTCAAAGAAAAACTAAAATTATTATATACAAAACATTGCTGAGGCCGGTCCTCACATATGGAGCAGAAACATGGACTCTAACGCAGAAAGATGAAAGACTTTTGGGACAGTGGCGCAGAAGACATAATTTTGAATTGTATCAGCTCTTTGATGAGCCAGATGTCATAACGTTCATTAAAACACAGCGACTTAGATGGGCTGGACACATAATACGAATGCCAGAAAATACCATTGCTAAAAAGCTAACCACAGGAACACCTGTAGGAAAAAGAAGCAAAGGCCGACCGCGAATTAGGTGGTTAGATGAATGGCGGAAAACCGAACAGAATGGCGAGGAATCTTAGAGCAGGCCAAGATCCACAGAGGATTGTCGAGCCAAAGATGATGATGATGGCCAGAAAAACAGAAAATTGGCTAACTTCGACCATATTATGCGTACTAATAAATATCAACTTCTACGGTTGATTCTACAAGACAAGGACTCAAATCCTAAGAAATAGATAATCACCAACTTCTCTGTCCTTTATCCTTTATGAGTATGCAATGTCGCTATGCCATTCGGTTGACTATTACTATCCATTCAGGATAGTAATTGTTGTTGTTGTCCGTTTTTTATTTGGTCTGTGGCGATTTTAATTGAACTCTTTTCTAGATCTTTGGCCACTACAATGTCGTTTACTATCATTTTTTTGATACCTTCTGTCTTTTTACTTCTGTGTCCAATTTTGTTTAGTATACTTGATTGCTTCTTCTTCTTCTTCACGTGCCATATCAGATTTATCCAACGTTGGGGATCACCATTGCGAAGGCTTCTCGACCTTCTGCAATATGGAATAATTGTCCTGCATTTGATATTTGAGTCCATTCAGGAATGTTTTTTAACCAAGAAACTTGTTTTCTTCCTATACCTCTACGGCCCTCTATTTTGCCTTTAAGGATCAGTTGTAACATTTTATATCGACTTCCCTTACTATATATCTCAGATAAGACATTTTTCGATATTTAACAGTCTTTAGCAGTTCTTTATCTTTGTTGACGCTCCTTGTAGCATTCGTCTATGAACTCACGTTTCCAATGCTTCAATTTTGTTCATGATCGATACTTTTAGCGTCCACACTTCTGTACTATACAAAAGTACGGACCAAACATAGCACTTAACCATTCTTTGCGTTAGTTCTAAACTGAGATGGATATTGAAAGAAATAACTTTATTTTTTATAAAAGTAGTTTTAGTCATTGCTATTCTACGTTTTATTTCTGTTTGGATCTAGTTGGTCCGTTATGACAGTTCCCAAATATGTCATTTTGAGAACTTTCTCAACTTGGACCCCGTTTAATTGAAGCTTTGCATCGGGATCGGATCACGACTAAAACTAAAAATTCGGTTTTGTTTGAGTGTATAATGTCCATTTCCTCTCCTACCTTGTGATACCATCAAGCAGAATTTGAAGACCTTTAATATTATCTGATATAATTACTGTATCGTCTGCATATCTAATCACATTAAGTAGTTCCCGTTAATTTTTATTTTATATGGTTGTCTCTCAAGTGCCTTTTTAAATAACTGGTCCAAGTAAAACATTGAACAATGTGGCGACAAAATGCAACCTTGTCGAACTCCTCGTTGTATTAGAAATTTCATCGGTGTAGTTATCTTCAATTTTTACGATAGCAGTTTGATTTCAGTACAAATTTTTAATGACGCGAATATCCTTGTCATCTATTCCGATATTTTTCAGTATTTGAATTAATTTTACATACTGTACTTTATCGAATGCTTTTTCGAAGTCCACCAAACATGCAAATACATCATTTCTTTGGCCACGGCATTTTTGTAATAGGATGTTAAGCGCAAACAGTGCCTCCCTGGTTCCCATAGCATTTCTAAAACCAAATTGGGTATCTTCAAGATCTTCTTCGCATTTGTGTTTAATTCTGTTGTGAAGTATTCTTAGGAACATTTTAAGAGTGTGGCTCGTTAGGCTAATTAATCGCTAGATTAGGCTGATTTATTACTAGTTGCAACGAATTTACTGCATACTTTGGTAAGTTTTGATATAGTTAATCTGGTCAGTATGAGGTGTAGACGGTTTTTTGTGTTTGAAACCTCCACTATTGGTGATGACAGAGCACAAATAAGCTGAATGCCTAGTGCGTAAGCAATACTCAAGCGTTACATATATAACCTTTTCATTACTTCTTTATTTCAAACACATAATTTTAAAATTTGGGAGTGTGTAAGTATTAGATCTGCATGAACAGAGGATACAACTTTCTACAACTCTTCTAGCTTGTAATTAATAAATGAATGAATTAAAAATTGGAGGAAGTGATCCACCCTGACCAAAAGACGATTGTATTTGGCTCCTACGTCCTCCAGCTCATTCGGGTAATTTCTTCCCCCCAGAAGCCTATCAGCCTTCACGACTCCGTACCACGAATGTTCTCTAGTCTTCTTTTTCCTCGCTATAAGTAATTCTGCTTAATTGTTCTGTTCATTGGTGGGTTATTACCTATATAAAAGCTTCTGTGGATGGGTGATACCCCTTCTACCATTTGGTGACTGCCTTCCTGCTATTTTTATCACTCTGGTCTCTTTCCTTCGACTTATTTGATTATTCCTGTCTTTCTTTCTGTTTAGTATGCACTCGTACATATATACTATACTGTCTTCTAATATTTGTCCACCCCTTTCGTTCTCTCAGCGCGTGTCCTGTTTTTATTTTCAGTATTATTCTCATCTTTGTCGAAAGAAGAATTTTAATAAACCCCCCTTTGAGTCGTTTGGTGTTACGAATCGTGTATACCCTGCATTCATGCTTAGACCAATAGAACTTATATGAAAGAAAGCCTGTTTCGAAGGAACTTTTTTAAGTGGTGTTAATAAATAGTGTAAGTTTTGAGAATTTCACGTTTTTATTATAAAGTTTAAAACAATAGCGATACACAAATATATTTTTAAATTGTCTTTACTCTTCGAAAGCTTGTAGTGGACTGTGTCTTTTCTCGGTGAGTGGGGGAGCAACCCGCACCCCTCGTACCATCGTCTGGAATTCGGAACAGGTCCGGTTTGGCACTAACATAGAGTCCCGGCCTTGAAGCACTGTAGGGGTTCGAAAGAAAATAAACTAATTCGGCAATACACAAATTTTGGTCACGGAACGTTTCAATTCACTTGTAGAAGTCCTCACTGTGACGGCACGAATAACTTGATCGTCACCAGTATGTAGTTGGGAAATTCGTCCTAATTTCCATTTTAGTGGTGGGATTCCATCTTCCTTAATAAGGACCATAGCGCCAATGTTAATTAATTGTGGAAAATTGGTCTTCCACTTGATACGGGCTTGTAAGGAGGATACATATTCCTTGGACCACCTAGTCCAAAAATGCTGCACCATTGACTGTAGTCGTTGAAACCTTGAAAGTCGGTTTTCGGCCAGATCAAGTATCTGGCTATCAGGTGGCGCCATCAGGTTGTCTCCAATCAGAAAGTGTGCGGGTGTAAGAGGAGTTAGGTCATTGGGATCATGAGAGAGAGGACAAAGAGGACGAGAATTAAGGCAGGCCTCTATCTGACACAATACTGTATTAAATTCTTCAAAAGTTAGTAAAGCATTGCCCATTACCCTTTTTAAATGTTGTTTTGTGGATTTAATTCCAGACTCCCAAAGACCCCCAAAATGGGGAGATTTGGGAG
Source organism: Diabrotica balteata (assembly GCA_918026665.1). Taxonomy (NCBI): domain Eukaryota; kingdom Metazoa; phylum Arthropoda; class Insecta; order Coleoptera; family Chrysomelidae; genus Diabrotica; species Diabrotica balteata. The sequence continues at coordinate 153,730,525 of OU898278.1, read as the reverse complement.
GTATAAACTTCCACTGAATACCATCTTGTGATAAACCATTTGCGATGCTATTCGCGCGAGAAGAAAGAAATTTGGTTAATTCGTTGTTAGCTCCTACAAATGTAGTCGCGTTGTCAGAATGTATTTCATTGCATTTACCACGTCTCGAAGTGAAACGACGTAGACATGCTAGGAAGCACTCAGTTGTGAGATCGCTGACTACCTCTAAGTGGATAGCCTTAGTGGCGAAGCACACGAAAAGTGAAACGTAAGCTTTAGTTGTTTTGAAATTTCTACCCTTTCGATCACGCAGTAGGAATGGACCAGCATAGTCTAATCCAGTTATCGAAAAAGGCCGAGAGGGAGTGACACGAGAAGCAGGAAGATTTCCCATGAGGTGTGACTCAGGTCTGGTATTTACCTTAAAACATTGTATACATTCACGAACCACACGTTTTACCAGGTTGCGTCCCCTAGAGGCCAAAATCTCTCTCTCAAAGCTGATAAGAGAGCTTGCGGTCCGGTATGTAAAAGTCTAATGTGTTCAGAACGTGCTATGATGGTTGTAAGGTGACATTTTGAAGGGAGAATAATTGGGTGTCTTTTACCAAAATCAAAATTGGAATGTTGTAGTCGACCTCCAACACGTATTACATTGTGTGTGGTGTCGAAGAAAGGATGTAGAGATGATAGTTTGCTTCTTCTGTTAAGAGGTTTAGAAGAAGACAACTGATAATAATCTTCAGATAAATGGTATTGCTGCATAGTACGAATCAAAAAGAAAAGCGCTTGATTCTGTTCAAGGGCAGTTAGAGGACCCAGCTGTCTAGAGGAGCTCTCAGGAATTTTAAGATTGCTTATATACCTAAAAACATAAGCGAATATACGCTGTAATTTCAAAATGACGAATGTTTGTTGATTAACTCAATAGTATGGGCGTCGAATTTGTTGACAGAGTTAATAAAAGAACAACTAGTGTTTCGAACTTCTGGAAGGTTTTCTGTAAGAATCATAGTAGATTGTTGCGCATTGTTTGTTGGCCACTGACATTCAGTTTGAACCAACCAAGAAGGTCCATGAAACCAGAAATTTGAGGAAACTAAATTAGAAGGTGTCATCCCGCGTGTTAGTAAATCTGCAGGATTATCCTTAGTATTTACATAATACCATGAAGTGACATTCGACAGTTGCTGAATGTTTGCTACTCTGTTGGCTACAAAGGTCTTTAGTATGTGTGGGGATGAATTGATCCATGATAGGCAAATTGTGGAATCAATCCAGTAGTAAATGTTTTGGAAGTCAAAATGACAAGAAGAAGATACTTTGTCAACAAGTTGTGCCAGTAAAACAGCGCCAGAAAGTTCCAAACGTGGAATAGTTAAAGTTTTGAGTGGAGCGACGCGTGTTTTGGCACAGTACAAGTTTGAAGTAAAATTTCCCAATGTATCACAGCAACGTATGTATATTGATGCACCGTAGGCATGCTGTGATGCATCGCAGAACCCGTGCAATTGTACTGAGGTTGGATTTGGACAAGACACTTGTCGTGGTATTTTGATAGAATTCAGTAAATGTAATTGAGTATAGTATTTAGCCCAAGTTGTGTGTAAGTCAGCAGGTACAGTTTCATCCCATGATATTTTAAGCTTCCAAAGCTCTTGGAGTATAATTTTAGCAGTCACAGTAACTGGTGATAAAAGTCCAAGAGGGTCGAAAATCTGTGCAGTTGATGATAAGATTTGCCTTTTTGTAATTCTGAAAGGATGAGTTGAACCACTAATCGAGTATTGTAGGCAATCAACATTGGGGTTCCAAAGTAAACCAAGTGTTTTGGTTTGGTCACCTTCACCAATATGCAAAGCAGTTTGGCTGACATTGGATAATGAAGCTGGATCGTTTGAAATCCATTTTCTCAAAGGAAATCCGTAACTTAAAAGGAGGCTAGTGATTTGTTCCTTAATTTGTATAATCTCATTTACAGTTTCTGCACCTGTTAGGAGGTCGTCAACATAAAAATCGTGTAAAATGATATTAGAAATTTTAGGAAATCTATTCATGTTTCTATAAGCGGCCTCTTGAAGTGATCTAATGGCAAGAAAAGAGGCAGAAGCTAATCCGTATGTCACAGTGTTTAGTGTGTACACTAGAATGTTATCATTAGCGTTGAAACGCCATAGAATCTTTTGCAGGTTACGTTGAGATTCTTGTACCAGTACCTGTCGATACATTTTTGCTACGTCTGCGCTCAACACATAGTTGTGTTTTCTAAAGCGGAGTAATATGTAAAATAAGTTGTCTTGAACGTTTGGACCGACCAACATAAGGTCGTTAAGTGAAACACCGGTCGAGCTTTTAGCTGAACCATCAAAAACGACACGAAGTTTTGTAGTAGTGGAGTCAGCCTTAAGCACACAATGATGTGGAAGAAAGAAACCATTTCTGTCATTTTGATCTTCAGCCAAAGACATGTGTCCAAGATCAATGTATTCCCTGATAAATTGATGATATTGAAATCGCATATCATTATTTTTAAGTAATTTATGCTCCAATGTCAAGAATCTGTTAGTTGCTGCAGTTTTGGAGTCTCCAAGCTCAGAAATTGATTTTTTGAGTGGAATTGTGACGATAAAACGTCCATCTGCGTCTTGAGTTACATGTTCTTTAAAATGTTGTTCACAATAATTTTCTTCATCAGAAAAAAATTTAGTTTTTGGATACTCTTCTATTTCCCAGAATTTGGAAAGTTGATTGTCCAAGTTGTTTGTTGCAGAACAGTGCAAACTTGTATATGTATTGTTTTTGGTGTGTATAGGTCCAGATATTAACCAACCTAACTTGGTTTTTTGTAATATGGGTAGATTATGTCCCAGTTTAATTTGCCCTATGCTTATTAGATCCCAGAATATATCTGCACCTATCAGTAAGTCAATAGGAGCAGGTTTGTTAAACTCAGAATCAGCCAAAGTAATATTTTCTGGAATGTTTAGTTTGTCAGTACTAATTGGCAAGGATGGCAAGTTACCAGTAATGCGAGTTAAGACAACGCAAGTTATACGTCTTTGAAAATTGTTGATGTTGGATTTGAACAGTAAAGAAATGGAGTATGTAACCTTAGTTTGTAGTTGATTTATTCCGGATATGGAACTATCAATTCGAATTTTAGGCAATTGTAGAATATTTGCAAGTTTGTCAGAAATGAAGTTTATTTGGCTTCCACTATCAAGGAGCACTCTACACTGATGTGGATTGTTGAAGTTGTCAAACACTGTAATGCAAGCAGTTGAAAGGAGTGTCTGAGATGGTGTGGAAAGACTAGATGTCAAGCTGACAGTTTCATTTGAAGTGCTGGGGATTGATCCAATATCGTTTTTTGTGCTATGAGTAGCTTGAATCTGCCCCCTTTCATTATTTTGAAAGTGAAGTAAAGTGTGATGTATTTTTCCACATTTTCTACAGCCAGAAGACTTACAGTTTCGTGTTATGTGATTATTGCCTAGGCAGTTGATACATAACCTCAAACGTTTCGCAGTATTTAATTTTTCAACAGGTGTTAATTTCAAAAATGTGTCACAAGTGTACAAACTATGACTAGCATTGCACAAAGTGCAAGTAGTTGCAGTGGTAGAAACAAATGATTTTGTGTGCCTATGTGATTGTTTCAATCCAATGTGTTTCGTGTGATCTTCGTCCTGATGCTGGGTTAATGATGATAAGATACGACAACGTTCTTCCAAAAAGGTGAGTAAATTTTGCAATGTTGGAATGTTCTTTGCATCAGTACGCGATTCCCAGGCTCGTTTTGTTATGTTATCAAATTTATTGGTAACAAGGTATATAATTAAATCATCCCAATGTTCAGTAGGCCGTTGTAGCACCTTTAATGCGTTCAAGTTCTTCTCGATTCCATCGCGAATTGATGTTAAACCATAATAAGATTCTTTTGTCAAAGAAGGGAGATCAAAAAGAGCCTTAATGTGATTTTTAATAAGAATCTGTTTGTCCTCAAAACGATCTTTAAGTAGCTTCCAAGCAATGTCATAATTTGCGTCACACAATTGTAAGGATTTAACTTTGTCTGCTGCTTTTCCTTGTAGGGAAAGCCGCAGGTAGTGAAATTTTTGTACTTTAGACATAGATGAATTTTCATGTATAATGGATGTAAAACTATCTCTAAAGAAAAGCCATTGGTCAAAAGAACCATCAAATGTTGGTAAGTTTAACTGTGGTAAACGAATGTTTGAAAAGTTACTTTCTGCAGAGCTAATGCTATCATTGTTATCGAGTGTATTATTGGTATTAGTAAGAGAAGTAGTTAGTTTTTTAGTAGCTGCAATAATTTTGTAAAAATCGTTTTCAAATTTCTCTCTCTCGCGGGAATGAACCTCACAATTAGCATCAAAATCAGTATCTTGTGCTTCGATTGTTGATTGAGCTGTGTTGAAATCGTCTAGCAGTGTTTCAGCTTTATTTAATCGCTGTTGCAGTTCGTATAAGTCGATTTCATCACATCTCAAATCTTTAATCGCGTTAAAATAGTTACTAAAACGAGTAAGGGTTGCTTTAATTGAAGTACGAGTAACTTTAGCACAAGACATTTTAAATTTGTATAATATTACACCCTGTATATATGTATTTTAGTAAAGACAAATTGAAATATATCGCTATATGTTTAATGAAAAAAATGTTAAAAATGATTATTGAAATGAAGTTAATCTGTGTGATTGTAATAATTACTGTGTCGTTATTCTAAAATGAATGTGAAATTGAGTAAATAAAATTTCAAATTAGAATATGAATAAAATACAGTAAATATTGTCAGATAGAAACGAACGGATACCAGAATAAGAGCACACTAACCTGTTTATGGCGCGTCCAGCTGTTAAGTTAATCCGCTGTCGTCAGTAAAAGGTCCAATGCAGGTATTTTTCTGTTGTTGTATTGAATAAATGTAACTTATCCAATACAAGTAAAAAGCGATTTGTCGATATCAAATCGGGTTGAAAACTAATTTGTTTTAAATCCGGTCGAAGAACCAACTTTTATGTTAATAAATAGTGTAAGTTTTGAGAATTTCACGTTTTTATTATAAAGTTTAAAACAATAGCGATACACAAATATATTTTTAAATTGTCTTTACTCTTCGAAAGCTTGTAGTGGACTGTGTCTTTTCTCGGTGAGTGGGGGAGCAACCCGCACCCTCGTACCATCGTCTGGAATTCGGAACAGGTCCGGTTTGGCACTAACAAGTGGTTAAGTTTAAAAAGAACTGCTCCAGGTATCTATCTCTGTACACTCCCTAAGATTGTATATAGAATATGAAATACTTAATTTATTTAAATGTTTTATATTGCTTAACTATTGGTACATTTGTATTTACTTCAGACTTTATTTATATTACTATTGATATTGTATGCTATTCGCATTGTTTTGCTGATAAAACTTCACTATTCTATTCAAAGAACAATCATCCAAATATTTATTCGATCAAATTCAACTTTATTTGGTTTCTATATATACAAAAAATTAAACCAACAAAGCATTGTCTATTCAAATTTGATTTCGTCCAAAACTCTATCAAAGCCCATCTTTTAAAAGATTTATGCCCCAAGTCATTACATAAAATAAAAAGCTTTATTTTGATTGTCAAATTGGATGAACAAGCAGGTTTGGACTGGGAAGATTTTCAAGAGAATAATATATTTTAGTAACTAACGAAAATGCAATAAAATAGTCCGTTGATAATTATTTTTCATTTTAAAAAGTCCATAATTCGAGCAATGGATGTCAGAGGAGGAGAATGGTGTTTCACGAAGAGCTTAAACTATCTATACAGGGTGCATCATTAGGGCAAGGAAGTTCAATTACTCATTTGTCGTAAGAGATACGAAAAAAAGTATTTAAGTATAAGTTAAAAAACATTTGGGACCATACTCTAAAAATATTTTCAAATATACAGGGATACACCCATATTGACGGATGGAACAATCTAATCTTTTTTTTAATGGAACCCCTGTATATTTTTATATTTTTGGACTCTTCTCGATGATCTCGTTTTCTCAATATAAGGTTTGACAGTGTTATACCAGATATATTAATAGATAATTACGTTTTTTTTATGAATTTCGTAGTAAAATGAACACCCTGTAGAATTGTAGAAATTTAATATTAAACAATATATTTATGTTCAAAAGATTTTTAATATACTGTACTTTCGTCTAAAATTATTAACATAGCAAAATATTTTATTTTGATATACAGGGTGGATGGAAATTCGGAATGAGTATTTTCTGAGTTTCTTAAATGGAGCACACTGTATATTAGTATTATAAGAAAATTTTGTGATGATGTTTTATTGTTTGTTAAGCATTTTCTATACCTAACTGAGTTAATATATGAGTTATTCGTGTTTTTTTTTGCCAAACATGAATTGCAACAACAATTATTTGAAATTCCATCGGGTTGGCCATGAAAAATACTAATAATCTAGACTGATCCTTAATTTGTTAATATTTATTAATGTATTAAAATACCTAGGCAGTTAAAAATGCATGACGTCAGTGAAAGGTCTAGACATTTACCTTAGGTAGCAACTAAAAGACAAAAAAGACAAACCCAGACTACACAAAAGATATAAATAATAGATTTTCTTAACCTAACTAAAACAAAGACATAAATAGTTTGAACTTTCTTGGGGGGAATTTCTATATTCTGCCCATGTAACCGCCCCTGCATGACGTTTAGTATGCAAACAAAATTAAATATAAAATAAAATATAATAATAAATGTTCAAAACTAACTTTAAAACAAGGTACTTTGTTATAGTGCTGTTTGTTCTAGATAAATAATTTCAATAAATAACACATATTTCAAAATAAACCTCTTCAATAAATATAAATAACTTTTAAATGGGAGTACGGTCCTGACAGTGATAAAATATATCACCTTGCAAGCCGTCCTGAAATATTTAGGTTTTTAAATGAAAAAACCAAGTTTAGAAATTGTTTTTGTTGCTTTATACACATAGTTATAGTGCTGTCTTCAAGTCGGCCGAGAAAACGTTTACGTGAGTACCAGAAAATCACTTTATAGTATCTATATCAATATTAATATAACCTATAACGTTCCGAAGAAATAGAAACAAATCCAGTTTTGGGTCAAAATCCACACCGGTTTTCGAACCGGTGACAGGTCCGGACTTAAAATTAATCAACCATGACTTCAAATAAAACTAAGATTACTACTCACACTTCATCTCATGTCTCATATTCCAGTGTTGTCAACACATTTAAAGACCCAACAAAAGAACAAGCCATAGTACTCTCCAGTATTGAAGGAACTAAAGTTCATGACTATATCATAGCCGTTGGTTCATTAGTTGGTCCACGTAACGTATCCTTCGCTTCCAGAATTGCCAACAACAGAATTTGTATATATCTTTCATCTAAAAATGCTGTTGATTCACTACTACATTCCTACAAATATGTTATTATAAAAGAAACTCAAATAGAAATAAGAAGACTTATCTCTCCAGCTCAAAGACTAGTCATATCAAATGCTTGCCCTACTGTTCCAAACACGTTAATTGAACAAGAACTACATCAGATGGGTATAAACCCTGTCTCAAAAATGACTTTCCTACGAGTAGGTATGCCTGAAAGCGAATACAACCATGTATTGAGTTTTAGAAGGCAAATCTTTATTACACCTTTAGACAATATATCTATTCCTGATTCTTTCATTATCTCTTATGATAATACCAATTATCGTTTATACCTTTCTATAGAAGGATTTAACTGTACAAAATGCAAGACTATTGGCCATCAGGAAGCTGAATGCTCTAACCAAGAAAACCCCACTACTTCTAATATACACTCACAAACCTCTCAAAATATATTACCTACAGTAAATACATCTAATAACCAAACAGAACTACAAAGTTTTGACAAAGCTAATTCATCCACTGCTAGTGCACACCCAGAAACTTTTCAAGACACATCAATTCCAACAAAATCCTCTAATAACCAAACAGAACAAATTATGGAAACTGACAATAACCAGACAGGATCCATAAGTAATAGAAGTGAAATATCTTCCTTAAATACTTCAACACCTACAACCTCAAACAACATCAGAAACCCTACTCCAGTAGAAATAACACCAAATCCAATTACTACAAATGTCCCTAATCAACTAAAAAGGTTCATCTCATCTTCTCCAGACATTAACGAAAATACCCCACAGACCGATTCACAGATATTTACTCCTCCTGTAGTAAGCAAACCAAAAAAAAAGTCAAAAAAGTCATCCAGAAATTCCCGGGAAGAACTTTTACTTTCACTAGAGTCAATAAAAGACCAAATAGAAAACAGATCACCACCTTTTATCTTAAATTATAATGAAATATGTGACTTCCTAGAAAACACAATATATGCCAAACACCCTGAAATAATTTCTAAAGATTACTCTAATGAAAATGCCGAGCTAATTGAGATCCTTAATTTTGTTCACGCTTATACCCACAATTCAAAATTAAAAAATAATATAACTCGATTAAAAAAGAAAATAAACCCCAATAATATCTCTTCCACAGAAGAGACAGATGAACAATTATCTCAAGCAGAATTCTAACATGTCCAATTCCTTTATTCTACAGTGGAATCTTAATGGGTTTTTATACCCATCTAGAACCATTAAAACTTTTAATAAACGAATTATGCCCAAAGATCCTATGTCTTCAAGAAACTCATTTTAAACAAGTTAATATAAATCTTCGTAATTATCAGTGTTTTCCAAAAAAACAGAGTAGCACAACACGCCAGTGGCGGAGTAGCTATCTTTGTAAGTACAGACCTAGAAGCTAAACCAATTGTATTAAGAACTAATCTCGAAGCTGTAGCAGTGAGTATAACGTACCAAAAACATATTAATATATGCAACATTTATTTACCACATCCTAGCGAACTAGACCTACAAGAACTAAATAATCTTCTTGATCAAATTCCACACCCAAAAATAATTTTAGGGGATATGAATTGTCATCATTCTGCATGGGGAAGCTCTAAAACAGACAAATATGGTAATCTAATGAAACATCTCATTGACTCTTCTGATCTACTATTACTTAATACAGGAGAACCTACCAGGTTTAACTCCTATAACGGCTCTTTTTCTGCCATTGATTTATCATTATGTAGTCAATCCTTATCAACGTTTCTCACATGGAATACTTTAAAATCTTTATATGACAGTGACCACTTTCCTATCTGCATATCATTAAATCATATTCAATCTCCTAATTTTCCAATCTATCAATCCTGGAAATTAAAGACTGCAAACTGGTCGTCTTATCAAGATGACATTGAAAAGAAAATTGAAAACTATCATCCAAGTGATGATATAAACTCTAATATTACCTTCTTAAACAATATAATTATAGAAGCAGCTTTAAATAATATAGGTAAAACAAAGCTCTGCAAAAGACCTCCAGTACCTTGGTGGAACAATGAAGTAGCATATGCTCTATCTTCTAGCAATCATGCTTTTAATGTATTTAAAAAACACAATACAAATGAAAATTTACTTAATTTCAAAAAACTGAGAGCTAAAGCAAGATATCTCATAAAGAAAAGCAAAAGAGAAACCTGGAGAGAGTACGTATCATCTATCAATTCGTCTACACCCTCCGAGGTTGTCTGGACTAAAATTCGTAAACTTAAAGGCTCCAATTCTTATAGACATATAAACACCTTAACACACAATAATGAATTAATCACTTGCAAAAATAAAATCGCAGAAGCTTTAGCTGATGTCTATCAACATAATTCTAGCGACAAAAACATTTCTTACGAATCCCTAACATACAAGAAAAACATAGAAATTTCTACAATATCCATTATCAACTCTGACATCCCCTTAAATGCTCCTATAACTCTTCAAGAGTTAGAGTTTTCTCTCTCAAATATAAAAAACACATCTGCAGGACCAGATGATATTCTACCAGTCTTCATAAAAAACTTACCATTCGGAGCCAAATTAATTCTGTTAGATTTATTTAATACCTGCTTCTTAAAGCATGAATTCCCAGATCTTTGGTCTCAAGCAATAATCATTCCCATTGTTAAGCCTAACAAACCAAAAGACAATCCTACCTCTTACCGACCAATCTCTCTTACATGTTGCATGTGTAAGATATTAGAAAAAATTTTAAACCTCCGCCTTATATGGTACTTAGAAAATATTAACTTTCTTACTCCCTTCCAAAGTGGTTTTCGAAGAGGCAGGTCCACATTAGATAATCACGTTGCATTACAGACTTCAATTAATGAAGCATTTGCAAATAACCAAAAACTAATAGCAATATTTTTCGATATAACCCAAGCATACGATAGAGCATGGAGACACTGTATTCTACAAACATTGAAAGATACTGGCATTCAAGGTAACATACTTGCATTTATAAAAAATTTTTTAAAAAATCGCTCGATTCAAGTTAGAATAAATGGTGTTACAAGCTCATCTAAAATACTAGATAATGGAATTCCTCAAGGTTCGATTCTTAGTCCAACTTTATTCTTAATCGCTTTTAATAGTATTGTTGATGTAATTAAAGCGCCCATTAAAGCTAGTCTTTACGCAGATGACATTGTTATTTATACTAAATCGAATAATATAATGACAGCAACTAATATTATACAGAGTTTCCTAAATCGGCTTTGTAATTGGACGATTTAAAACGGGATTTGTTTTTTCTACTGAAAAAAACACGATATATTATTTTTAATAAAAATAAAACCCACCTCACAACTAGTCTTACATTAAATAATTTACCTTTAGAACAGTCAAAAGAAATAAACTTTCTAGGTCTAACTTTTGAGAGAACTTTAAATTGGAATTCACACATAAATAAACTACAGCTTTCCTGCCAAAAAAGATTAAATATACTCAAAATATTATCCAACAGAATTTGGGGTGCTGATCATAAAATATTAATTAGGCTTTACAAATCGCTCATTAGAACTAAAATCGACTATGGTTGTATATGTTACGATGCTGCATGTAAAACCACTCTAAAAAAACTAAACAGTATTCAAACTACAGCTTTGAGATTAGCACTGGGAGCTTTTAAAACTAGTCCAGTTAGTAGCATGCAAGTTCTAACTGGAGAACCTCCCTTACATATAAGACGACAGCAACTATCCTTGAACTACATTGCAAAGATATCATCCCAGAAACAGCATCCTGTATTTTTCCATATCTGCAACCCTGGCCTTCCTCCTAACAATAAGACTAAAAACTCTACACCCCTCATAGAAAGAATAAACCTTACAACTTTTGATAGGAATCATTTCAATGCAACACTACATATAAACGCAAACTATCCCCCATGGACAAGCCACCCATTAACTATTGATGTAACACTTACCAAGTATCCCAAATCTACTACAAATTTCACAGTAATTAAATCTCTATTTATGGAAATTCTAGACCACTATCCTAATTATTTGCAAATCTTTACCGATGCCTCTAAAACTCCCAATGGTCACGCTGCTGCCTACTACTGTAAAGAAAATTCTTATAGCATATCGATACCAACCAACTGCAGTATACTAACAGGTGAAGCTACAGCTATTTTGGAAGCCCTAATCTTCTTCGAAAAGAGTAAAACGATGAAGTGCATTATCGTAACAGACTCATTAAATGCATTACTGAAACTGAAACAAATATATACCAACAACCCTATTATACAGAGTATAAAAAACGTACTAGAAAAATTTTCATCATTAGGAAAGGAAGCGGCTTTTATTTGGGTACCATCACATATAGGTATCTACGGAAATGAAAAAGCAGATCAACTGGCTAACAAAAGTCGAATGAACTCAAACCATATTGCACAATTGAAGACATATCCGTACACCGATCTAAAAAACCTGGTTAAAATCCATTGTATTAATACTTGGCAAAATTATTGGGAAAAATTAGGTACTAAACTAAATGTAATTTGCCCAAAAATAACTGATGTCCTGGAGACTCCTTTAAACAGAAGAAACCAAGTCATTATTAATCGTCTAAGAATTGGCCATACTGCCTTAACACACAAATACTTAATAACAAAAGAACCACTACCTATCTGCTGCAGCTGCTCTAACCCACTGACTGTCAAACATATCTTGCTTGATTGTCCTCAATTCATGGAAAAAAGAAGATCCCATGGATTCACAGATGATGATCTCAAGACAGTTCTCACCAAAAAAATTTCAACAGTGTTAAGTTATTTAAAAGACATCAATTTATTCAATTGTATTTAATGTAATATTTAATTGTACTTAATGTATCATTCAATTGTATTTAATGTAATATTTCATGTATTTGTTACAGCCACTAATAACCCTGCGCGGTTGATGTGGTTTTGTGTTTAAATAAAAAAAAAAAAATAAAAAAAAAAAAAAAACTTTTAAATAAAATAACATCACATTTAATTTTCAACAAATAATTTACATAATACCTACATTCCTAGCTTAGTTGTTAATATCAATTTGTCCTCAAGAACTATCGATCTATTCGTTAAACAGTTACAGTAAAACCCATGATCACCTCTCACTAGTTTACCATAACTGATTTTTTAAATTATTTTTTCTCTAACACTTAATAATAATACTTGTATCGGCATGTAAGTAATATTTATATAATTTCAACTTTGACTTAATAATTTTTTTACTTTTTTTATTTAATTTATTTAAATTATTATTTAATATATTTCACACATATAATATTGACATAATTGTTGTATATTCTGTACCATACAGCACCCTAATATGGGTTATTATATTTTCAGCATTTAGTTTACCATGTACCTAAGATCTGAAGATGCATAGCAAATAATAGTATGCGAAACCGGTCGTTGGTGGTAGAATAAATTGATTGTGAGTAAGTCTTATTCTTAATTCTTTTAACTATGGGTGACATCTTTAACAAACGTCAAATCGACTGTTATATTGCCACATTAAATAATTATAAATTAGATTACAACGGTAATCTAGTCTAATTAGCTTGGTTAATGAGTCTAATTAGCATGTGTGGTATTGCCAATTCAGCCAATATATTGTAGAGTTTGTTCCTTTTGACTGAGTCGTATGCCTGTTTGAAATCTACAAACACGTTGTGAACATCAATGTCATGTTCTAATGATTCTGTTTGACTGTAAATATTTGATGCTGTGTCGATCTTCCCCGTCCGAAGCCCGTCTGATACTCTCCAATAATATTTTCTGCCAGCGGTTGGAGCCTTTGGTTTGTAATACACGTGAGAACTTTCAATGCTGTATATACTAGAGAAATTCTACGGTAGTTTGTGCACTGGAGTTTGTCTCCTTTTTTAAAGATCAAGCATACTACACTTTTCTTCCAGTCGTCGTGTATTTTCTCTTCTTGTCATATGTCTTTGATGAGCTCTTGGATGTGACTTGCTAGGTGGTCGCCACCTAGCTTATACAATTCTGCTGGTATTTCGTCAACTCCAGGGGATTTATTGTTTTTCTGGGCCTTAATACCTTCGAGACTTATAGAATAACTTCCTTTATAGTTCGAGCTTCTAGTCCATTGATATTATGTCACAATTTTTAGATTTTAAATCAGTTTTAACTTGTAACATGTAGATGTCAGTGGTTATTTGCAAATTCTATATCTCATTCTCTATCTTCTAAATCTCACTAGATTCGATAAAACACAAAACCTTTTTTGTTAACTAATTCTTTTGGATAAATTTTTATAATGCAAATTTATCAATATACAATTAAGTTTTTATAGCTTTCTTTTAACTTTTGTCTAAGCTGTTAGATCAATTGTGTGAATATTAATAATCCAGGGAGGTAAAGTATATTAATAGCCCAGATGTATCTATAGCAATATAATGTGTCAACTGCCAAATGTCAAAACTAAATCTTAAGCAGTTTTTATCCATCACAACTTTTCTGCAATGTTTGAATTTTTTTGATTTTTCCGTTTTTATTTGCCAACCAGTATATCCCTATATTTATCTGCGGGTAGTTTTAAAATATTTTATGATTATATTTTAGAAGTACATTATTTGTAATATTTTCTTTGAAAATTCTTAATGGGGTAGTCCATCACTGAATGTTTACACTGTCAAATTGGGAGGAACATGTGTATTGGCCCACTAAAATCGTTTTATTGGCTCGAAAGTTTATACAACGGAAATTTATGATTGGAAACATTTAATAAAACTTTGAATTTTCTGTCAGAAATGAGTGAGTCGTCCTTTTGTGACTGTTGTTTAACATTTTGTGGGCTATATGATTAATTTATGAAGTCGTGAGCGGCCATGTGCTGGTGAAATTATAAACAAAATCAACTTTTAACTACTACCAGGCTTCAGTACTTCGGTAAACTGTTTACGAAAACTTAAAAGTGAAACCCTTTACCGTTTTACGACTTGACTTTTGTAAACAATGCATAATTGTGTTTAGTTTTCCGAAGCTAGTAATAAGTATGTGTAAATAAATTTGTGGAATTGCTACTTAGACGGTCGTCCCATCAAATAAGAAGATATTTTTAGATAGGTTAGGTTGCAGATTGGTTTTTTTTGTTAAGACTGTAGTTTATTATTTTTATTAAATTGATTTTTGGTTTTCTTATAACTATCAAAAGAGAATTTCATTGCAGCCAATGACTATTACTTCTCTACCTGTAGGTGATTGGTAAATTTGTTTAAAGTACATGACTCAATATTTGTTTAGTTTTTTTTATTCAATATGTCTAAGCTAAGATTTTGTCTGTTGACTCAGTCGTATGCAGCTTTATATATAGATACAGATACTCGGCTGATATTCCAAGCAAAATAGCTTTATTGCCTAAATAACGTTAATACATAAGTATCGTTACTCTTGTTGGCACACAAAAAATGCTTCGAAAGTTGTCGAAAAATATGTTTTGTACAAGTACAGTTACTCCATTGCAGTTACAGCGACTTACACAGTTATACTCAAAGATGTGAGTAACAAATAAAAGAATGGAAAAGCTGCAAAATAAATCAAATGGATAAAGTGCGAAATGAACGACAAAATAAATAAAAATATAAAAATTACTCTGGTATCGATATATGCGAAGGATGGACGAGACAAAAATACCATCGAAATGAAAATCAAACAAAAGGAGGAAAAGAGGACATCCTAGAATACAGTGAACGGACAAATAAAAACATCAATGGAAAAAAGGGATCTCACTGAAGAAGATATATTTATATGACAAAAAGAAATGGCGAGTGAGATGAGGTAAACGGCAAAAGAAATATATGCTTTATTAAGTAACGGATACGTAAGTAAGTAAATAATTATTAAGGCTTACCTTTGCTTAAGTTATTTGGAGTTGATCGAGAAGTAGATCTATTCCTTGGTGATGGAGCTGGTTGACTAACCACTTCGGAACTGAAACAATAAGATGTTTCTTTTACTATTATTTTACTTACAGTACATTCCTTTCAAAATTCGATTGACTAATGTCGATTACTGTTTTTGGTAGGTAACTATTGGTATTTGATAGGTTCTTTACAATATTAGAAAAATCTGAAGCGATTCTTCTTTTCCTTAGTTGTATGAGTTTTAAAACCATTGCGCATGCGTCGATAGATAGTGTTAATAATATAAATATTATATATACATATAACTAAAAATACACTTTGTCATTTTTATAAAATGCCAACCAGTGACGTTGCATGCTAGCTCCCTTTCACTTTATCTTTGATACCTTGCGTTTTAACAGCTAGCAGTCCTAATTTACGACCATTTTTTTCCTCAGGCAACCTTATATCATCATATTAACAAAAAAAATTGTTTTAATTTGACACAAAAATCATGTATATACGTCATAAAATAAATAAACGTAATTTGATCGCATAAAGTATCTATCTCATCTGATTAAGAGATCCATTGGCTTCATACTTGTTTTTCAGGGCAGGTACAATATCATTATTTTTAAGTAGCATTTCATAATAATTGCTTGTTAAATTTTCTTATATATAAAAATTTTAATTCAAAAATGTAAGTCAAAGACAGCTGTTGTCGTTACTGTATGTGGTAACCATGTTTTTATAAAAAACTTTTTAAATGTGAATTATACGTATGTATAAGGGTTAGACCCAAGATCTGTGGCCTACAGAGCCCGATCTTTGAATTTTAATATGTCGTTTGTGCACAATTGTCCTTCTATGAAGTATTTATTGCCTAATTGACGATAGCTCTGATGATGACATTTATTATGTCGAAAGTATACTCAGCTTAATTATTAAATGATTTTACACACTAAAAATTTTATTGAAAACATACAAAACCAGCTTACCAGTTAGACCTATTTAGAAGTGTGTACAAGTCTTACAGTCTTTTTCAATTTTCAATTATATATAAAAAACGGCCCAATTAACTGGGTATTCATTATAGCCGACCGTGCATTTAATTTTTGTGGTCATTAAGTATGGTTTACACGTATCCAGTGTGGATTTACCTCACTTCTATACCTTAAATATTGGCGATTTACATTCTCCACAGAGTGTAAATAGTACTTCATCGGAAAAACACATATTGTTAACGAAGATCTCGCCAGTTAAAATTGTATTTATCATTATCTTACTAAACTATAATCTACGGTCGTAACCATTTTCATTTATTTTTTGCAACAACTGGATTTTGTAGGCTTAAATGAATTCTTATGTAATATGCGCAAGACTGGAAGAATGACCTACATTATCTATTTGTGTAGCTCTACGTGGAGGTGTATGTCGATCTTCAACGAAACTCTGCATTAATCCTTTGTCGCTCGAAACAAATTTTTTCCTACGGCCCAAATAGTTGTACGCTGGGACCACCAGACGGAAAGCGATGTAAAGGTACCGCCCCGTCATGTATTTCATCTACCACGCAATTACAAAATTCTATAACCAATTATGTATAGTGTACATCACACCTTTGGTGAGCTCACAAGTGAGTGAAAGTAAGGATATTTATTGTCGTAAATAAACAAATATTCTTCTACTGATAAAAGGTACCTATTACGTGAATTTGTTGATAAATAGATGTATTTATGTATTACCGTATAGGTTTTTTACAAACTGCGTAGATAACTAAGTGAATTTTGATATTTTGATTGGTGGTTCCAATAGCTGCCATTACGCCGATCGGCAACTAATAGGTATGTTTTGTTACTTACAGAGTTCCAACGTCTTGGTTTGAGTAAAATAACAAGTACCGACGCTTATGATTTACTAACCGTCGGAGAAATCTGACGTATCTGATTATAATGAGAAGATCTTGACATGACTTTGGAGTCAGGTGTTTTAGATGAACAAAACAATACTTCAGACAATGAAGACGGTGTGCATGACAGTGACTATGATGATGAAGACGAAGTATCAATTATTATTGTTGATGAGTTAAAATGGATCACCGACCCAAATAATGCCCCTCAACTCCATCTTTTCTTAGAACACGTTAGATCAAATATTCCTGATAGTTTAGAGAACATGTTGATGTTTTACACTTGACTTCCAAATGAATTTATACGTAGTCTAAAAAAAATAACAAAAACACTTCCACAACAATTAAAGAAGTAAAGTGTTTTTTGGAAATAAACCTTTTGATAGGAGTGAAAAAGTTGCCCGGTTATAGAGATTTCTGATCTGCCAATTTTGCTCTTAGGAATCAGTTTATTTCTTCATGTCTTTCGCGTGACAGATTTGGACTCATCTTCACGTAAATGACAATTCATTAGAATCTAAGAACGGTTATGGCGATTATGATATAGTCTACAAAGTGGAGACGTTGGTAAAGGAACTTTACAAGAGTTCATTTTATTCCAGCAGGTAACAATCAATAGATGAATATATGATAAGGTTTAGGGGACGAAGTAGTTTACGCCAATATTAATAAAAGATCTTACAAGAAATTTAGTTGGAACAAATTATGAAGTTTAGTTTGATAGCGGTTTTGTTTCTGTTGTATTACAAGGCCACTTGCTAAAAGACAAGTTCTACGCATGTCGAACAGCTGTAAACAGCTCCAAAAGATAGAAAAGGTTTTCCAAATGAACTTAACACAAATAAAAAATTAAAAGATGATACTCAAACTGAAAAATAAGTGAAGATGGGTGCTAGCTTTGCAATGGATGGATAAAAGACCCATTCATTTTCTAGCAATTGTCACAAACCTAAGAAAATGTCACTGTGAAGAGGAAACAAAAGGATGGGATATCAGACAATGAAAATTAACTGCAAACAATTGCCTAGTAAAAGCTTACAACAGATATATGGGCTTTGTATAGAAGTCCGATCTTGGTACAAATTGGATAAAAATCCAGCACAGTGGAGGCATAGAATATTTTTCCATTTTGTTGACCTAACATTATTAAATGTTGACCTTACTTAACTTAATTTGACATAACATTACTTAATTCAATTTTCAAACACTCAAAAACTAGTACTAGAGTAACAGTTTTTGGTCTACCCATTCAGATGCCATTTTTACTCGTACAGTTTGCTCAAAGCGCCCTATAATTATTTGTATGTTGCTTTATGGATAATAGAATGGTTCGGGAAAGTATCGTTGATCAAGTTGGGTACTATACTATAAGATCTTTTTCTATCGCCGTAGCCCCTCTTTCATCGCTCATTTTCATTAGAAACCATTTTTATTGTTGAGCTTTTAAAAACACATTAGCCAGCTTTAATTATTAATACAATTTATTATACAAAACTTTTTAATAAACGTCAAGCTATTGTTAGTTTTATGAATTAATGTCAAAATCAAAGCAATTTATATTTATTGAATTACGTCAAAAGTATTTGATACCGAAAAGTTTTATTTAAGACCTTCGTGAGTAGAGTGTTGTATCGTGCCGTGAGTATGGGTACCGAGTGTTATATATGGTTGAACTCATATTTATGTGAGAAATCCAATAATAACACAATATACAGAGTGTTTTATTTAAAAAACCAAAGTTACTAAGAATATCAGAAAAATGGTAAATCGGGCAACATTGCAAGCATCAAATTTGAAATTACCATATTGCAAAATAGGTATTCAATTCGAACTACTCAATTAAAAGGTAATTAAGCGTTTCCAGACTTTTGGTTCATTCTGTATAATAATTGATATAATACATAGACCTCATATTAAACGAGGATATTTTAAGAGAATATTTTGAAATGCAGGAAGAACGTTTAGCGTAAAAAGCTTATAATTCTTCCAAAGCTTTGAACTCTTGCGCCCAATTTATCTGACATTTCTCTTGCGTAAATTCGTGAATTAATTCGTTCCGCAGTAAATAATCCACAAAAGACAGTTATTCACATTTAATTCCAACCAGAAGACTGTAGAAAAGAATGCAAAGTATAATAATTCGGAAAGTTAGTGAGCCCAAACTAATAAAGTCACCCATAAATACGTTAGGATCGCGGTGTTTCTAATAATTTGAGGTAATTTGCTCGTAAACACTATAAAACAGTTCATCTGGGTAAATTATATGACAGCCTGAGCCCACTGAGACATCTTAAATCCATTCAAAATCCTGCTTAAGACATTTTACACGACTTGGCTTTGAATTGTGGAAAACAAACGTACGTTATTTTTAGACAAATTAGACGCTGTGAATATTTATGGTCGCATCACATCATTGTACTGGAATTATTTATTGGACTTATTGTTACAATTTATCCGAAATTTATATTGATCAAGATTAATGGATGTTATTTTTCTGTAGATTTGTGCCTAATGTATTATAAAAAAGACATAAATAATATGTGAAATAGAAATAATTCCTATAATTGTGCTTTTCATAAAAAAATACTTAAACTACATTACGTTTCTGAACTACAAAAACTCCGATTTCGTTGTTTGCTTTTTTTCTAGAAGTTGCAAAACCATTTTTATGAACTTTTATTTATTTTCAGAAATTTCTACTAACATATGAAATAAACTCACGTTTTTGTATTATTATTGTTAATTTTTTTTTACTTTAACTACTTAGGGTTATCAGCATAAGAAAATACAAAAAGTGATAAAAACATACATAGGAATATACAAAATATCAATTACATAATAAGGTATACAATATATATTTTAATTATTGATTTAATGTATTAAATTTTATTAAAAAAGTAGATTTTAAGAATTCTATCAAGTCAGCTAAGTATTTAGATTCTCTTAGAAGTTCTTTTAATGTTTTTGGAATGAGGTGATAGTCTTTCAACTGAGTATATTGGACAGTCAATCAAAATGTGCTCCACTGTCACTTTACATTCACAAACAAAACACACTGGTTCTTTTTCTCTCTTCAACAAGTATTCATATGTTGTAGAAGTGTGTCCTAATCTGAGACGTGTTACTAGGACTTGATGTTGTCGCTTTGAAGGCCAGAAGTTCCATGGAAGGACGGAAGATTTTATTTCTATCAATTTAGTGGTGCTTCTATTCCATTGATTTTGCCAAACATCGTGCAATTTTGCTTTTAAGGAAGGTTTTAAATCTAAATGCAGCATTAGATTTTTCACTGATGTGGTTGTACTGGTTACAGCGGAACTCTACTGTCAAATGATTTTAGTATATACGGTTTAAAATTATCTTAATCTGCTGTAATGTTGGATTAGAGGGATAAATCTGAGAAATTGATGTCAGACAACTAAGTGAATCAGATATTATGAGAGATTTGGGAAGTTTTTTTTTCTAGAATAAAGGTTAGGGCCTTAATGATGGCAAATAGATCTGCTGTAAAAATATTTGTCTCAGAGACAATTTATAGATGGAATGTTCACGTGATATCACAAAGCATGCTCCTACTCCATTTATAGTCTTAGATGTGTCCGTGTATATAAGATGGTAATTTTTGTACTGCGTGAGAACATGGAGAAAGTTAGTTTTAAAAAAAAATTGGGTATCACGTTATTTTTGTTATAAGCTATAAATTTAAGGTTACAAAACGGAGAGGGAACAACCCAATGAAAACATAAATTTATTTCACAGGTAGGATAAATGGGAAGTAGTTCAATATTAAAATCTAATAAGTATCTATTAGCTCGTTCATAGAAAGGTACAGGACCCCTATTTCTTTTTTGATAGACTTCCTGGAATCTGTTAGCAACAGCATAATGGGGAGCTGGATTTTTTGGATTAGATTTTATATTCGAGACATACGCTGGCGTTAAGTATTTTCTTCTTAAGTTTAAGCGTGGCTCTCTAGCTTCACAGAGTAGACTGTCCACAGGACTGGTCCAATATGCTCCTAGAGCAAGTCTAACGGCTGAACTCTGAAGAGTATCCAAAGTTTTGAGAAATGCTTGGTTTGCAGAGTTATACACAAC
This sequence comes from Diabrotica balteata, assembly GCA_918026665.1. Taxonomy (NCBI): domain Eukaryota; kingdom Metazoa; phylum Arthropoda; class Insecta; order Coleoptera; family Chrysomelidae; genus Diabrotica; species Diabrotica balteata. The sequence goes on along the minus strand of OU898278.1, from coordinate 153,709,189 downwards.
ACATCCGTAGTCCAGTTTTGATCTAATTAAAGCTCTATATAACTTTATTAGAGTTGGAAAATCTGGTTTCCAATTTTTATGTGATACAGATTTCATAATGTTTAGTCCAGCTTGGCACAATAGTATTAGATTATTGTTAATGTTTTATCCTTTATTTGGTAGTGACAGAGTTATTACCTTCAATTATGCCTGCAATAAGTTTACAAAACAGACAAAGTATACAAAATAATTTAACATGTAATTATTTAATACGAAATAAGTGTCTATTTTTTTATTGGTAAGATCATCAACCACTTTGGGTTATTAGCTTTACTATAGTTAATACATAGATACTTAAATCTAAACAGTATTTTTGATTAATTGTTAGGTTCCCAATTAGGTAAGAATGTCATTTTTTAAAATTTGTAAATTAATAGTTACAATTTATTTAAAACGGTAAGATCTTTCAAGTAATTAAACATTTTTGTAAATTTACAATCTACTCTTACAAAAGCAAAAGCTGCTTTATTATTATTAGGTAGTGGGTGTTTTCGTCTTTCACTAATATATTTAGGACACTCTATTAAGATATGTGGTACATTAATGTCACAGTTGCATAAGTCACAAATAGACCGGTTTGATTTGAAGATTAAGTAGCTATGAGTTAGTCTGCTATGCCCTATATCAGGGATCGGCAAGTGATTTTATGTGAGGTCCGGATACTACAAGAAAATTTGAAGGTCCAGAAAAAAAAACAAATGATAACATTGAATGACAACATGTTTATTATTTTGGTACATTCTTAATCATAAAACAGAAGACCTTAAATTATTGCAAAAAATTGCACCGACGGTCTTGAGCTAGTTGTTTGTGGTCTGGTTCTCGAGTAGAATAACAAATTCGAAGTGTATCTTCGAGATGGGCGTTCGTTAAATGAGCGATATTTGTTTTTTAAAAAATTCATTTTTGAGAAAGACGTTTCGCATATAGCGTTGAGCCAAACATAGTGGCCAGATTTATTGCAAGTTGTCTGCAATTTTTATATTTTGCTAGCACATGTTTGGCCCAAAATTCTTCGACGGATACCGATTTATAAACGTGCAAGGACAAATCTTCTTGTAATTCAATAATCTCCATTTCAAATAAAACTTTTGACAGATTAATCAGTTTAGCAGCCACATCTGTCCATTCTGCCGCTGCATCAACTTCAAATGGTGATTTTAGAAATGAAGAGAGTTTGATTACCTGTGCAAAGTCTTGGAGTCTTGAAGCAAATTCGTTCCTAAGATCGCCCAGAAATTTTAAGCACACTGCAGTGTCTTCTTTGGAGTACTCCTTATTTTTATTACATTCAAGAATAGTTGGAAAATAAATGAATTCTTATTGTGCAAAATATCTATGTCAAAGATATCCAGCTTACGACGAGAAGCAGATGGTATCAGATCTCATACTAATTTTCCATTTACTTGTAACTCTATGTTAAGCGCATTAAAATATTTTGAAATATCTTTTAGAAAAACCACAACCAGCATGTTGCGTCTTTTTGTTATATACTCAAAATGTGCCCTGGCTTCTTTGGATCTCCAAAAAGGAGATCACATATTCTTTTATTAGCCAGAAACCTTCAATAACTTGACCAAATGAGATTAAATTTAATCATCACAGATTCACTTAGTGCAATTCATGGAATTAATCAACTTTGTCTTTGCCATCCTATTGCACAAAATATAAGAAATGAACTTAATGCACTACATTATATAAATAAAAAGGTTACATTTATCTGGATACCTTCACACATTGGCATTAAAGGCAACGAGGAAGTTGACCAATTGGCATTAAAATCCATCAAAAATGAAAATGTTCCAGAAATTACTAAATATCCCCACACCGACCATAAACGACAGTCCATGAATCATATAATAAATTTATAACAAGCTACTTGGGATGCAACAGACTCTGTTGAAAAAGTTGAAAACAATAAAGCTTCGAGTAGACGCCAGCCTACCACAACAAGGAAAAAAAAAAGAGATCAAGTAATCGTAAATCGTCTTCGAATCGGCCACACAATACTGGTGTGGGTTTTGTATGTTTAAATAAAAAAAAAGCCTTCAAATATTCCTATTATAACAAAAATACAGTATTAAAATTAATTAAGAAGGTAAAACATTTCTCATACCTTCTAATTGAGTCAAATAGGTAAATTCTAGCTGTAATATCACCAAATTAACAATAATAAATTAAAGAAAAAAATCGCTGATAATTATTGTCTTTCATTAAATACCAATAGCTCCAAAATGTATACATCAGGGACTATTCTTAAATATTCATGCAAGCATTGTCTTTTTTGCTCTTAACCTAATACTTGTATATATATATATTTTACATTATACCAGATACAGATTTACCAATTCTGAACATTTTTCAATTAATGATTTGAAACACATTATTCATGTTATTTGAATAATGACATTGTTTGAACACGAAGTCATTTATCATCTTGACACATACCTAAACAATAGAAATAGTAAACACACGTTATCTATTTTGGCAAAACCTTCTTTTACCATTCCACTGGCAGTGGCGTCATATTTTTGATGGGGTCACTTTTAGTTTTAAAATCAAAGCGATAAGGAACTAAGAAGGCATTTTTTTACAAGTGTTACCTTTCATGAAAAATTTAAAACTTTATGTAGGTATTTATTTGGACTTTATAACTCAAAGACATTACTGTCTCTTTTCACTGTCTTTTCTCGTTTAAACTTTTCCATTTATCTCTCGTGCCATACGCGGTCTTCCATACCACGTTTGAACATAGCTTTGTCTAGTCTACTTTGGTTTCTCCAGAATCTTGTTGGTCCGTCTCTTTCTCTCTAGCTACTATCCATCATATTATCTTTTTAGATGGTCATAATATTTCTCCTTCTGTATATGACAGTGTTCTTGTTACTCAATAGCACCTTCTAAGATATTCCATCTCCGTTGCAGCTATTCCTTTTATTTAACCTTTCGTTAGTGGCGTCCCTATGTGACAGACCAGGGTAGATTGTTTTTTGATGTTTGTATTGAACATGTTATTGTAAGAAGTCGAACTTTTCACTACCTTCATGTATTGATTTGAATGACGGTTAGTCGTTGTGTGACCATTACAGTAGGATAGCGTGGTATAGTAAACAACCTTTCGGCTTTCGATTTCAGTCAATAAAAACAGAGGGTGTCTCATTACCCAGGGCACCCTAAGTAACTTTCAGATCATAAGCCTCCTCACGTAAGTCACACGATGAAGAGGGGTGAAGGAAAAGCCTGGGGATCAGATAGGTACCACTTCAACTAGTGAAGTGTGACCGGTTTGATCTTCGGACATGTGGATCCCACTCTTACAATGGTATACACATGTTCCATAGGGGCAGGGTTGATCACTGCATGTGTGTGTACGCCAAAACTGCTTAGCGATTCCAAAAGAACAGCGTTTTTCGATAGATAAAATTATAGTTCCAAATAAAGTAACACAAACAGGAACTAGACGACAGTATATAAAAAAAAGCCAAAAAATGAGGGTTTAAATTATTAGTTAGATATGAAGTGAGCGGTATCGTATACGATTTTTTTCCTTATGCTGGTAAAAATAGCTTTTTGAATCACACGTATATAAATTACGAGGAACAATACTTTGGAATATCGCAGAAAGTGGTAGTAGCCTTATGTAGAAGTATTCATGAGAAACCATGTAAGATTGTATATTTTGATAATTAGTTTACTTCACTTGAATTAGTTACATATCTTAGAAGTAAGTTGGGCATACTCAGCCTAGGGACAGTTCAAACAATAGAATGAGAAATTGTACTATGGATTCTGACAAAGTATTACTTAGAGAACGAGGTAAGTGGAAAGTGTAAGAGGTTAAGAGGAAAGTGTTAGCGACAACGAAATGAAAATTAGTGTTACCCAATGGACAGAAAATAAATGTGCAGTTTAGTTTCATCATTTTCTAATACCACATCTCATGTTCAAAGCTACTATAAGGAACAAACGAGAAAAATTAACGTACCATGTGAACAGTTAGTTTTAGAGTATAGTAAGCATATGGAAGGCGTAGATCTTGCTGACATGCTTGAGTCTTTATATCGAACTAGCGTAAAGTCACATCGATGGTACCTGAAGTTGCTAGATCAAATGCTAGATATAAGTGTATATAATGGATGGCTGCTTTATAGAAGACACTGTAATTCACTGCACATTAAAAAAATTGTTCCATTGAAAACTTTCCGCAACGACATTATTCAATATTGTTCTGAAGCTATTTTTTTGTGGCATTTTCAATTAATTGCTATTTAACTGGGAATAAGCCACAATTAAAGATAAAAATGTAGTAGGATCTGGTTACCAATGTTGAAAGAGGAAGTTATTAATAAGAAAATACCAGTATTAGTAAGTCAGTAACATATAGTGGATACATCATTTATGTTTTTTAAATAACGAAACATATAAAATCAGAATTTTGGTGTTTATTGAAGGTAAACTAATTGCACGAACAAATACTTACCATGTCTGGATAGTATTATGAGGTTTTTTCCTGGTTTTTCCTTCATAATTTACTATGGAATCACTAATAGGAGAATTTTATTGTCATCATGTCATGTGTTTGTCTTTTTAAAGACGAATTATATGCTATGATTTTTTTTCTGACGGATATTCTCAAGTTAAAGTTGATTTCATGTAATCGAATGAACTATCTTATAAGTAAAGTCGTCCCAGGAGCGCAACTCAACAATATTGGCAATATCATTTTAAAGTCGTCTACTTTAAAATGCATAATGTATGTCTGAATTGTCAATATAAATGAGTCAGATAAAATTAAATTATTAGAAGAATGTTTCACTATGTAACAAAAAACAAAATTTGTTTAATTTACTGTTTGTCTTTTGAGAACGATTTCCGAAGTGGAAATTGAAACGTCAATAAACGTATTTTTATCTTTAATTGTGCTTATTCCCAGTTAAATAGCAATTGACATTATTCAAAGCCTACTAAAATCAAATAAAGCAAAAATTGCGCAGATGCTTGGTTATTGCCTAACAAACAAATCCGAAGTCCAGTAGTCACTACGCCGACCGACGATACTAGGCTAGATAACATTGATCATTTTCCCTTGACAACAACCAAAAGTCGATGTCGTTTGTGTCCTAAAAACAAAACAAACTACAAAAACCTTTATGTGTCAGAATTATAGAAAAATACACGACTATGTATTGTCTCTGAAAGGAATTGTTTGACCTGAAAAACAATGTTTGACCGGAAACAAATGATATTTTGTAGGGTATATCAATTTTTTAAAACAGCAGTTTCTAAAATAGAAGTCCAAATGTCAAAAACAACAAATGTGTAAATAATTTTGACTAAAACCATCATTGAAGTTGGTATAAATTTTAAAATTAATGATTTCCCTTGTTGTAAGTATAATATTCACTAATTCCTTATATAATTCGAGATGACGGAAAAGATATGGAAAAAATCAAGTTAATAGCAGCTTATTTGTTAAACACACTTCAAGATTTTGAGAATTCCCATTCATCTCGAGATACTGTGCAAGCTAGTCCCTGAAAAAAACGCGTTGGTAAACGTGTGTTCGGTATGGCATCATTTGTAAAGGGAGACAGGCAGATTCCAAGATGAATGTGGTTAAATACTTTGCGGCTATTAATTCAGCAGCTTGGCAGCTACCAAAATAAACACGGGAGCGTATACAAATGACAAATCTAACCGATAGTTAGATACGTTTCAAAGGAAACTGAAGGAGGAGTGGCGGGATAAATTGGTGTCATACATCAAAATGTTATTGTAACGGGTAGTTTAAGAAAACAAAATAGGATTTTAAACGAAACTGAGGAACGCACTGAAAATCTATACACATAGATCTATATACATATTATATAAAATATATATTATATATTAAAGTGGCGATTAATATTAATTGCTGTCATTAATATCATTCTAGGGAGCAGTAATTATTTATTATTAAAATATTAGCACAAAGCGTTCAATACTCTAGATACGTCTAGGTGATCCAACGAAATAAATAGGAACTATTGTTAGGTACCACATTATTAAAAAACTATATTATTTATATTTTGTATCTGAAACTCGTTGTAATTTAGAAAAAAATATTTTATTTATGATTTAAGATGCTTATTTCCAATAGAGTAGCTCTATATACTTCTTTTTTAAGTGCCAACAGCACGTTAAAAGAAAATGGTGCCTCTTGTGCCCACTCCATTCCTAAATGCACTGGGAATCACTAATATCCATCTTCACCTTAGCCTGTATTCTATTATGGATGATTTTTAGCAGGGTTTTTAAGGTATGTGACATTAGACTGATCGTTCGATAATCACTACATTCTTTGGCATGTACATACTTTCTTTGGTAGACAAATAAATGTTGATGTCAGCATTTCACGTGGAATAATTCCTGTGGAATAGATTGTGTTCAGTAGTTGGACTAAAAGATCTATGTTTTTTTCATTGACCAGTTTTAGCAATTCACTTGGTATTTCATCTGGACCAGCAGCTTTATTATTTTCCATGGACTTTACTGCATGCATAACTTCTGACCTTTTTATTTGGGGTCCCTCGTCTTTACTCTGATTATCTTCATATATATTTTCCTGTCTCTGGTCATGGAACAATTCCTCTATAATATATTCTTTCCATCCTAATTTTTGTTACGTCTCCACTAAAATGTTTTCTTGTTTGTCAAATAGTATGCTTGAGTTTTTTTGTTTTGCTACCCCAGCTAATTCTTTAACTTTCTTACTGAAGTTGAAGTTATCATATTTGTTTTGTAAGTCTTCTATTTCTTGGCATTTTCCAAAGAAATAAGTCTCTTTGGGTTCTCTTATTTTTCTTCTTATTTGATTATGCAGCTGTTGATACTGAGTTATGTTGATATTCTATTGCCTTCTTCTGTCATACAATCTCCTTTCTTGTATCATCCAATCTCCTTTCTTGTATCTGGTTGTTGTGAGTTCTCTGCGACTTGATTCGATAATTGTATTTTTTTAAAATTGCCACTGTTGTTCTACATCACCATCAATTGATTCCGGTGTGGATTCTAGGTTTGCATTAATTTCTTGTTTCAGTTTTTCTTTGACGTCTTTTAATTTTAATTTTTGTCTATATACTAGACTCAGTAAAACTCAAATTTAATTTATACAAAAATAGATCCAAATAAATAACAAACAAAATAAAGTAAGTACTATTTAAATGGGAATAAGCAACAATTAAAGGTTAAAGTAAGTTTATTGATGTTTCATGAGAATATCATGGACCGAAAGAGTCACAAATGTCGAGGTCTTGAGAAGAATGAATAAAGAAAAGGAGGTCGTATTTACGATCAAAAAACGAAAACTGCAATACTTGAGACACATTACAAGAGGCGAAAGATATAAACTGTTCGAATAATTATGCAAAGGAAAATAGCAGGAAAAAGATCCATAGGAGGAAGACGAAACTCCTGGCTTAAGAATCTACGGGAATGGTATAGCTGTAGCAATAACGAATTGTTTCGGTCAGCAGTTTCGAAAATACGTATAGCCCTGATGATCGCCAACCTTTGAAACGAAGATGTACAATTTACACTTCGGAAATGGTTCTCAAACACTAGTGCTTACAAACATTAGTAAATTGTAATTTACTATTTGATACTGATAAAAGATTTGAAATATTTTCAAAAGCTTAAAGAGTAACTTCAGAAGAGACCCACGCTGGACAAAATCTTCGCGTTGAAGTCACAAAGAAGCCATAATGGTTTGTGACCGTCTTAAAACATCTTGTTGCTTATACCAAAATTCAGAAAACTGCATACTATCGGAGAACAGTTAATTTTGCCAGCTATTGAAGTGGTTTTAAAAACCACTTCAATAGCTGGCAATAGCATTAAAACAATTTCTTTAAGTAACAACACAGTCGACACAGGTTGAAAAGCTTGTGCCGGACAAGATTTTTTACACAATTTGAAACTGTTTTAGAGTTTCTAACCAATAGAGATAAATATTTGAAAGAATATTATTAAAGGGAAAAACAGACATTGCTTATTTGACAGATTTATTTGTCAAATTTAATATGGTGAACTTGCAGTTGCAAGGTGACAGTTTAAATCTGATAAAAACAAAGTTAATCATTTCAGCGTTTCATGCCAGAATTAAATTGATAAAGCAAACATTGGACGGTTTGAATTTTCTTAGTTCTTCAATTTGTTCCACCAGGTAATCTGCCAAGAAGACGATGTTTTAATCCATGTCCAACTTTTTTATGCCATCTATTCAGATTTTGAAACTAGAATTGATTTGGAGGTTGTTGATTATCAATTTATTTGGTGAAATTGGAGAAACGGATGTTACATTACAAGAAGAATTGATTGGAACAAGCACTAAGGAAAAACTTAAAGGTACAGTTTAAAAAGAGATATTAACAATTCTGGCTTCAAAAAGACATACCTGTTACTTAACCCGTATTATGGAATACCACGAGAAAGTTTGTAATTGCTTTTTCTTCGAATTTTAACTTTATCCAAAAAGTTATGAACCAAGCTGAACATACTAAGAGTACATTCAATATAAAGTAAAGTATCTGTTTAGTGTTCCTTTTTGTGCAAACCGGCAAAAGGTGTTGTTTGTTAGTGACCGACAAGAAATTGAAAATGTCAGCCCAAAGTAGCGCGAATTCAACCGTGAGTTTGTATCCGCAATTAACATCCACCAATTTTTCGTCCTGGGAGTTTAGATCAAGCAATCTTTTAGATGCTAGAGGTTTTAAAGATTTAAAGTCAGCTTATGAAATGATAAAAGATTTAGAGACAGAAAAATATTCTTTCTCGTTTATATGTGCTTAAAAAGTTGTTAACCTTAAAATATTATCAAGACACCGAGTTACTCAAGTTTTTTGTTGAGTTCGATCGTTTAATTCGTGACCTAGAATCGACCGGAACCGTTATAGAGGAAGATGATAAAGTTTGTCACCTGTTGTTGACAATGACAGATACGTTTGACACTGTTATTACTGTATTGAAAACGTCAAATGACAAGTTAACTGTTGACTTTGTCAAAGCAAAATTACTTGATTCAGAATTAAAATTAAAAAATAATCTCAATAATGATGACAACCAAATTTCATTTATAATAAATTCAGGAGCATCACAAAATATGTGTAGTAGTAAATATGAACAGTTTATTAGTAATATTGTTGAAATTGAGCCTTTTGGCAATAAAATAGCAGATGGAATGGTGATGGCTAGTTGTAGAAAAAGTATGTTACAGTGAAAAAAAGTTTTTTACAATGAAATCTCTGTTAACTTTAATTTGCTAATATTAAATAAATTAGAATACAATTTATTGTCAGTTAGTAAACTAAACAATTTTTGGTGAAATAAGAAAGAAATAACTCCAAACTTATTTGTTCTGAGCATAAAAGCTACTTATTTATTGCAAATTTTCAATTAAATAAATCTCAATCTAGTAGCAAGAGATAATAAAAAAAATTCGTGGCATTTATGTTTGGGACATGTAAATAGAAGAGGACTACAATTTTTGGGACAGTCCTATTCTGATGAATTGTGTGAATTATGTCTACAAGTAAAAGCCACAAGGCAACCTTTTACATAAGTTCTATATATTAAAATATTTTATATATTTTACATGTTGACACCTGGGCCCATAACCTTTTGGAAAAGCTTTCAAAGTACAATTATATGTATTAAATATGGATACTGGAATGAAGAGACTAAACCACCTATTCTCTTGTTCAACACAGAATGACAACTACTATCAAGATAACCAAACCGAGAAGATAATTTTTTTCATGTAACAGTTAGTATATTTTTGTAATTAATAAATGTGAAAAAATGTGTCACTACCGTTAGAAATTTTAATCTTTTAAAGTGAATAGTAGGGGGTCTATCTAAAATTGAAAAACATGATATGGGGTTTACGAGAGAATACAGTGTGGGAACCTCTGTTCTAAGTCCATATTTTTTGTTTACCTTATAGTTCTACGACATTTTTTTGTAAAAATTCTGAATTTGTTATAAAACCCACCTATAAGTACTACATTGTATTAGAACATTTGAGTTCTATGCAAACAGTTTGCTGAATTACACTACCGAGCATAAAATTAGGGTCACCCCGTTTGAATTTATTTTAGAAATTACTATTATGTTTTAACTATTTTCGGTTGTAACATAGTCTACTAATGAATTTTTTGAAAAAAAAATTGTTGTCGTTGTTGTTTCGACAAGCGTTTGAGATAAAAAGGGCTCCTTAGCCTAATTCCTAAAAACCGTTATCAGCACAGTTTTTGTTTCTATGGTTTTAACGTCAATTGTAAATTGTTTGTGTATTGTTATCACTGTCAGTGTATTGCAATGAGCATAAATTCTGTTGTGGCGGCAAGAATTGTGGCGGCGTTAGAAGATGGCCACGGTCAGCGCGAAACTGCGAGAAACGGTGTAAGTCTCTCGAGTGCACAACGAGTATGGCAACGGTACGAAGAGACCGGTCTGCTTACTCGAAGACCCGGTTCAGATCGAGGCAGGATTACAACAGCTAGAGATGACCGCTTTGTCGTTTCCAGTGCTTTGAGAAACCGAACGGTCACTGCAGTTTCTCTTTGAAATCATCTGCAAGAAGTGAGAAATGTAAACATAAGTAAATGGATAGTTAAGAGACGACTTCATGCTGCTGGTTTATCTTCTGGAACTAGAGTAACTGGACCGCCGCTTTCCCGTGAACACCGAATTGCCAGATTACTTACTTACTTTATCGTATCCGGACATGTCATTCATAAAATTTCTGCCCAGTATCGGGCTACGTCGGTTCCATCTTTGTTGGCGAGCCACAAATCTTCAAGGGTACATCGATGAGGACAGTTTCTGCATGTAAGAAGATGTTCCATATTCTGTGTTTCTCCACAGTCACAGTTCACATCATCTTGGTTTATTTTTCCCCATTTTGCCATGTTTGATTTTACTGTAGCAACCCCCGTTCTTATCCTATTCAAGGTTTTCCACGTTTTAAAGTCTAGGGTCTGGCCGGTCCATTGAACCTGGGGAAGTGGAAAATACTCAGGCGGTTCATCCTTCACTGTTCCAAGGAAACTTTTCCTAGATTTTAGTCGCTTTCGTGGTGTTCGAGCTTTGTATAGGGCATGCCGATCGTCCGCGATCTGTTTAATTTTCTCTATGTGTTCTGCAGCGCCTCTGCGTGTTGAGGGTTCTGCAAAACCCGCTGCTCTATATAGATTTGAAAGTGGCGTTGGTTTCATGCACCCCGTTACTATCCTGCATGTCTCATTTAGCGCAGTATCAACTTGTTTGGTGTGGGCAGATCTGCTCCAAACGGGGCATGCATATTCAGCAGTTGAGAAACACAGTGCCTGTGCCGTTGTTCTTAAAACGCCAGGACGTGCGCCCCATTTACTTCCCGTTAGCTTTCTGAGTATGCTGTTCCTATTTGTTACTTTCCCTCTTGTTTTTATGCAATGTTGTTTGTAGGTGAGGGACCGGTTCAGAGTTACTCCAAGATATATAGGTTGGTTTATGTGTTCTAATGTATTACCATTCCATACAATTTGGAGTTTTCGCTTGGCTTCCTTTGTGCGAAGGTGGAAAGCGCAGACTTGGGTTTTAGAGGGATTGGGTCTCAGAGAATTCTGCAGGTAGTACGCTGTCATTGTTTTTAAGGCAGTTTCAAGTTTCTCCTCCACTTCTTCAAAACTATTTCCTTGAGCACATATTGCAAGATCGTCAGCATAGAGGAAGTGCTTGGTTTCGGTCGGAGTAGGTTGGTCGTTTGTGTATATATTGAAGAGCATTGGTGCTAAAACACTTCCTTGTGGGAGGCCGTTTTTTTGAACTCTCCACCTACTTACTTTACCCTCCAGCATAACGAAAAAACGTCTATTTTGCAGTAAGGAATATACGACCTTTCCCAGATGGTGGTCATTGAGAGTATCGTATAATGTGCGGAGCAATGTTTTGTGCCTTACTGTGTCATAGGCTGCTGTCAGATCTACAAAAGCAGCCCCTGTTATAAGTTTCTCTTCAAAGCCCTCTTCAATGTGTGCTGTTAATGCGAGGACTTGACCGGTGCAAGATTACCAGATTGAATTTTGCACGAGAACACTTGGCTTGGACAATGCAGGATTGGAATCGTGTATTGTTTTCCGATGAATCGAGATTCTGTCTTACTGGCTCAGACAAACGTGTAAGAGAGTGGCGACGTCCAGGCGAGAGATATGCTAAAGCATACGTTGCCGAGCTTCTTCCATTTGGTGGAGGGTCAGTAATGGCATGGGAAGGCATATCGTTTGATGCTTGCACGGAGTTGGTATTTATCGAGAATGGGACATTGACAGCTCATAGGTACGTGACACAGATTCTGGAAGACCATGTTTTACCGTTTATGGTTATTCTTGGAGACGAGGCAACATTTATGCATGATAATGCACGGCCCTACACTGCTTGGATAGTTACTGAGTATCTTGACGAGGTTCAAATCACACGATTTGCCAGATATCAATCCCATAGAACATGTTTGAGATGAGATGAAGAGACGTTTACGGAGTCATGTATCGGCCCCCAGAAATTCGAAAGAGCTTCTCGACATATTGGTGCAAGAATGGAATAATCTTCCGCAGAATGTGATCCAAAACCTGATCCAAAGCATGCCTCGTCGTTTGCAAGCTGTTATCACTGCCAGATGAGGGAATACTCGCTACTGAAGTTCTTAAAATTTATTTTTTTCAACAAAAAGCACATCAAATTAAAATTGTCCCTTTTCAATATTTAGTATATCAAAGGAAAATTCTTCAGTTCCATTATTTTTAATAAACTTTAAACGACAAAAACGTTGTTTTCTTTAAGCAATCCCTTAGTAAACTATATTACAACCGAAAATAGTTAAAACAGAATAATAATTTCTAAAGTAAATTTAAATTACGGGGTGACCCTAATTTTATGCTCGGTAGTGTATTATCTGAATTATTCGTATTTAACGTGTTCGGAGAGATCATTATTATTCCAAATACCTCATATCGTCCCTACCATTTCCAACTATCGAATGTGAAAAATCGGGTTTTTCAGATTCGATACCTTGTCCTTGCATTAAACGTGATACACCTTGTAGCAAAATATCAAAATTGTAGCTTGATCAGAAACGCGGGAAATATTCTGTCTAAACCATCGAATATGAACATTTTGTCATTTTGTTTTGGTCAAAATATCGAATATGCTGCAAACTGACGAAAATGGAATATTCGATATTTTGTTTTGTATAAATATAACTAAAGGCATATATATGTAAAAAGCTTTTACACTAGTATGTATATTATTTTATTCATTATGTTGCGATTTCTTTAAGGTCGCATTTCGCCTATTTTCCATGCCGTTCACGTAACTTCTCAACGTCATTTCACTTCAGATTAATAACTAAAATTTTACTTTTTTTAAATTTGACCTTGAAATATGTAAAGACATAATAGCAATTAAAAATAAAAAATAATAAATTTTTGTTACGTAAACCAAATTAATCAACATCAAATTGGATTCAGTCACTCTGTCTACATTTGGCAAAACAAATCGTTTTCCGATGGTCCAGATAAATCGAAACGGCAAATATTTTGCTAGTAATAAATCTCCGAATTTAAGACACACTTCTCTTCGATTAAGATTATGAAGTATTTATTTTGATTTGGCTCGACTTTTTAATTTTGAAACATTTCTTAAGGCATCGTCCGTTTTATTTTTGGTATTGAACTAATAAACATTTCAGTAGAGCATGATTTTTAAATAAATATATCTACACTGCACAGTTTTTCTTTGACATGTTACTTCCATTTTATATTTATAGCTTTTATATAGAAAAAGGCTCGGAAGAGAAGTGTTTCTTTATTCTGGTTATCGTCGCTTTCTAAAAGCAACAATTTCGACCTCTTCCGTATTTGCTTTACCGGTTGATGGAAAAACGATTGCAGGATGCTGAGACTCTACGGAATGCTATTTCACTTCAAAATGAACGCAGATGCAAAAATGCAAATACAAATCTGCAACAAAAAACAAAAATTGTTTCTCAACCCTCAACTGGGCTCGTGGTTTATTTTGCCGTTAACTGTGTCCTGGGGTCTACTGGATCTCATTTTTTTGAAGTTTTTTTGTGAAATTAATAAATACATTATTCACTATTTCAGTATAACTTGAAGGTTTTTTGACAGCAGAACATAATTTTTTACAAAAGAAATATACAAATTAAAATCGCCAGTTTTTTCTCGACTTTTTCATCTCATATAAAGAATAAGGAAATAAAATATACAAAATTTCATTATTTATTAATTATCAACAAAATTAATTATCAACAAAACTGTGAACTATTTACAAGTAACATTTTTCTAAATGCAATTCTTGCAAACATATGCCCTACAGTTGCCGCACATGGGTCGGGGACATTTGCTGCACAATATTTTTGTTTTTTTGTCATTTTTTCGATCACAGATACCATATCTCTTTAGTTTCTGGTTCTGATTATTTAATTCTCCCCTTTCTGCTTCAGGTAAAGCTTTCTTTAGTATTCTACTGATACCCATGCGAAGCTCCCTAGGTATATCGTTATAATCGACAATTGTACAGTCTTAATCTCTACAATAATATTTATGTAAAATGTGTGCATTGATACCTGCAATATTCAATATTGTAAAAAATAGTCATTGGCCATCGTCTAGTTCGCCGGTTAGTAGAATATGTGGTACATTTTTGATCTAGTGCATCTACACCGCGTTTTATTTCATTATAGAAGCAACTGATTTCGGGTTTACCAGATTCTATGTCCTCACATTCGGTGTGGTGTATTAATGATATTAATACAACTGACTTTCCTTTTTTGAACAAAGGAAATTATAGTGTAGTCATTTGTAAAAGCATAAATGGATCCTTCAGCACTACTCCGACTTGGAAGGAACTGCATAGGTATTTCCTTTTTGTTTCTCTTGAGCGTGCCAACATAGGTCAGTCCTCGTTTTTAATGCATCCATGACTTCTATGGACGAAAACCAATTGTCTGCTGTGACATTTCGGTGTGAATTAGCAATTGGATGACCACAGTTTCACCACCGCTTGTGTTGGTTTCATGAAAAATCTCTCCTCATTTGTTCGATAAAAACCATCACTTTCCTTACCACAGTAAATGTAGCCATTATAGAAATACTGGGTACTTGCGTCTGTTAGAGCCTTAATTTTCAGTCCATATTTCCGAGGTTTATTAGGTATGTACATTGTACATAAGGAATATGTACAACACAGTTCTCCCATAGAATAACAGTCTTGGAATTTTTTTACAAAACACTTAAATAACCAAGACACTGCTGCAGTTCGATCATTAGTTTTAACAGAAAGTAAAACAGAAGTAGGAAAATATTTACAATAGCTATTAAGTCAATAAACCTTAGACATGCGAACAATACATATATAATAATAACGGATTGATTACGGCTGTCGCCGCTTCTCCGCCCCCAATTTCCATCTTTTTTTGTCATATGCAGTTGCCTCTTCCAAGTCTCTTGCCGCCATTGCTTCATCAATATCGTTGCGCCAACTTCTCCGTGGTCGTCCTCTCTTTCTTCTTTCAGGAGGGATCCATTCCAGTACTCTTTTAGGCCATCTGTACTCTGGCATTCTTTTAACATGTCCGAACCAGATTAATTGTTTTCTTTCTATGTCATCATTGATATTTCGCTCCATTTTCATTTCGTTTCTTATTTGTTCGTTCCTAACTCTTTCTAGTTTCGATCTATCGCAGCTTCGTCTCAGATAATCCATTTGTGTCGTCATAAGTTTGTTTTTATTAGCTTTGGTGACGTCCCATACTTCCGAACCGTAAAGTGTAATACTTTGGACTATACTACCGTAAATGTGTTTTTTGGTTTCTCGTCGAATTGTTTTTTGCTAGAGAAGAGAGTTTAAGGCACGGGTCGCTGCTCTACCCTTGTTTATTCTTTCCCTGATTTCATCTGCGCTATTTCCCTTCTTATTGAAAATGACCTCCAAATATTTGCAGGATTGTACGCCTTTGATTTTGTCGTCTTCCAAGACTAGGTCACATATTTCATCTGTTACTACATTACTACCTGGTCATCCGCAAAGAAAAGTGTATATATCGTGTTTTCTTCCACCGTTATTCCCATGTTTCTACATATCTTTACCCATTTCACTAAGGATCTGTCCAAATAGATTTTAAATAAGGTGGGTGACAGACAGCAGCCTTGTCTTAGTCCCTTTGTTGTTTGAAAAGGAGAGGTGATTTCTTGTCCCATTTTAATTCTTGCAAAGTTTTGTTCGTAGTATTTTTGAGTGGCGTTAATAAGAATTGGGTTTATTTTCAAGTTATCCATATTTCTATCCATAGTTGGGAGATCGGTACACTATCATATGCTTTTTCCAGGTCTATTAAAGCTATATGGGTTTCTCTATTTCTCTGCACTCGTTTTTCCATTGCAATTTTTAATGTGAAAATATTATCCATAGTGGAGCGTCCGGCCCTAAATCCCGCTTGTTCTTCGGGTTGTTTATCTTTAATATCATTTTCTATCAGGTTTCTCAGTACTTTTGAATATAATCGGCCTATAGTAGCAATCACTGCGATCCCTCTATAGTTTTTAGGATCCATTTTTGTGCCTTTCTTGTGTCTTGGAGAGATATATGATTGTCTCCATTCTTCTGGAACTTCTTCTCCGTTTAAGCATTTTTCGAATAATTTTCGAATCATTTCAAGCAGTTTTGATGATCCATATCTAATCAACTCTAGATGTATTCCGCCTCAGCCTGGAGATTTTCTTAATTTCATTCCCTTAACTGCTTCTTTCACTTGTTCTATTGATAGTTCTATTCTTCCTTCTACTTGCACTTGTTCATTTGTCTGTTTAAACCTTTCTCTTCTCTCTGTTAATAAGTTCTCAAAATGCTCTATCTATGTGTTCTCTGGTGCGAACAATACATATACTCTTTAAAAGACATAATGTATCTGAATATGTCTCGTCCCATTCCATCTGTTGAAAATATTTCTTGCAAGTCTTCATTATTTGACTTGAAATCTGCAGAGTAATACAAGATAGGGAGAAACGCTCTGAATTCTTCTTTTGTTAGTTCTCTCAGTTCTGTTGTATCAGAACTGCTAAATTTATCTTGAAATAACAGTATCTATTAATTTGTCCGTAGAATTATTTCATTTTCCATATCCTCTGTAAAAAAAGGATCCATATTTTTAAGGGATCAGAGACATCACCACAGTTTACAGCTCCTTTTAACTCCAGAAGGACTTTTACCAGATTGTGTTTTTTTGTTCTAATATTCAAATCTGGATTGGCTGGAACAGAAGACCACTTGTATAAATTTTTACCAAAATACAACTTTCCATTTGTTGTTTCTGGCACCTCTTCTTTTCACCTATAGCCTGACTTTCTTATGTTTCAGCATTGTCCCCCTGATTTTCCTTCTCAGAATCAGAGTTATGTCACTCTCTGGAAAAAATTCTTTGTCCTCACAATCACTAAACTCGCTTTTTTATTCATCATACTACCGCCTTATACTTTGATTAAAGTTCACAAGTTCACAATCACATTTGACGTGCGGAATAAATACTAAATTTGCAAAAGTTTTACATGGATTTAAAAAGCACTGGGGATCCACCTGACCCCACAACACCAGTTAAGGGGTTAATCTTTTTTAATTAAAGGGATTTTCGAAATTTCTAGTATGTCGACGAAAGGAGCAATAAAAACATTGGTTTCGGTTTTAGTAATATTGAAAGCAAGTCATTCAAAGATTTGTTGATGACGCCTCCTCAAAAGAGTTTTCCCAGTCTATAATAACTCTTAGTAAATAAAAAGTTGTACATCCTCAGTTGAAAATCCTCAATCGGCACATTTGGCAATACTTGACACGAGATTACTCGTCGAATACTTTTCGACTCTGTCTAGGAGTATTCAAAGTCAGTTCGGTGGAAAGAATTCACGTAGAATACTTCATATTTCATCTAAGACGACAACTAGTTCTACTGCTGTTTTTCGCTGGGGTTTCAGCTAATGTCACAAATCCCACAAGAAATCTCATCTTTAACAGATAATTACCAGTTAGAAATAATTCTACAATGGTACGATCCACTATACACATGTTAATTCCTTATTTAGATAATATCTGTAAACTACCCTCTTCAGGGTCACTCCCCTCCATGGATATGCAAACTTCCGAATCTCAATATCAAATAATCCAAATATAATAAGAGAGAAATATCATCTTCCATTATCAAACAAAGATTCTATGAAATACTACATCAATGCAACTTCGATAAGATCCTTTACTCAGACGCGTCTAAGAGTGAAGAAGGTGTTGGCTGAGCTGTTACAACTCTCTAGCAATTGCAGTATCTATACTGCTGAATTATATGGAACACTACAAGCTGTGAAAAATTCACATAACGACAATAAAACTATAGCAGTCTTTCAATCTATAGCAATACTTCAATAAATCCAGAGTATATGTAATCATCTTTAAACTAATGAGTTTAGTTTCAAACATCATCAAATCTAAAAAGAAGACTAAAACAAAAAATAATGGGCCTTATACACACGTGTCATTTTTGTTTTTCATGTAGATATTGCAAACAAGCTTCAAATTAATAATTAATACTATAATTAAAATCGCTCTGAAAAGGAAATCGAACTGACCTCTGAGGAAAAATTACCATTTGTCACGAATTTTGCTGTCGAATGAGAAAAGTGTGTAAAAAGTATACAATAGGTAATAGACTGATACATTTTTTAATACACTCTAATTTCTAATGTGGTTATGGTTCGTCGGTTACAAGATGTGTTCTTCTGATGTTGATTTTATTTTGACACTGTACGTAATGTCCAAGTTCCACAAGTCTTTTTAGGTTTTTTTGTTTAAGAAAAAGGCAACTGTGTTTTCTGATCTTTATGGACATGTATTAGGCAATGAGGTTAGGAAACTATAAAAACCGATCGTACTATTCGTACTAATATTAAAGAATTTTCCATACTCGTACTAATATTGAAAACATTTATTTCCAATCATTTAGTGGTAATAAGATTTTTTTATAACTTTTTAATTAAGATCATATTTTATTTCTAGTTAACAAGAATTGTTTTATAAAAAATATATATTACCTGTCGTCCGGATCACAGTCTCTAAATCCTTTCGCAAAAGGATTACTTGCTATTTTAAGTTGAGTTATCTGAAACAATACACATCATATAAGATTCAAATTAAGATGCTATTAAAATAACCAATTATTGAACAGAAGGTTGTTATCTTGACTCTAGCTTTATGAGCAAGAAATCTGTTATTAGAGCTTTTTCCATGTACTATAAAAACACTATTGAGATGTCCATCTACAACAAGTAGGTGATGTTGTTGATATGGTATACTAATACTCTCTGTATATTAGAGAGATGTTAGTAGAAAATAGAAAATAGTTCATAATATTGTTTATAAGATTAAAAAGACGGACAGATAAATTTTAACTTACCCTATGATTTTGGTACGCTGTAACAGCTGTGAATGATGTTTCAGAAAAAACGAATGTTTTGAAATTTTCATTGCAATTATCTTCTACAGAACTTAAATTTTTTGGAGGTAAGTAAACAATATGGAACCGTGGCTGATATCGATGCATGGAATTTAGTATAATCTGAAATAAAAAAAAAACAAATAAAAATAAATAAAATGAATGTGATGTTTTACACCTTTTTAAAAATATTATCTGATTAAGTAGTATATATCAATTATTTAGTACAAAAAACTCTTACGTGGCCATTGTCATCCAACTGATTATTTGTCAACTTCAGTTTATCGAACGACACAGTTTGTTTCATCCATTGAGCTCCAGTAGCAGGACTATCAGGGTGAACGTGTATCCGAGGAGGCGATACAGGATCTGCTTTTCCGGCTATTACCCAACTGGAACTATAATAAAATAAGACTATGTAAATCCAAAAAGAAATTGATACCTTGAAAAAATAAAAAAAAAGAAAATGGGCGTACAAATAGTAAGTGGTCAAAGGAGACGACAGCCCAAACAATAAAGAAGAAAATGCTAGTCGGGAGATAGTCTCTTTCAGAAGCGCACCTAAAATTTTCTTCTAGGGATGGGTTTTTGTTGGATACCGATATTTTTTTATGATGCTACCTCCATTTTGAGTCCTTAAAATTTGTGAGTAACAATGTCAGAATAGGGTCCTAGTGGGGTTTTAACCCCCAAAACCCCCTGGGTGCACCACTGGTCTTTTTAGAATAGTAAAATTCAAAGCGGCCTAGAAGACACCAACATTCAGCCGCAGAATTCTGAAAGCCGCTTTTTCAGTTCCTGTATCACATATTTTACATCCTCTATCGTCTGGTTTAGTATTTTATTTCTTGTACCAGTTCTTGTGTTGTCTTATTAGTTATTATATCTATATCCGGAGCTGTCAAGAGAAATAAAACTTAAGAACACATAAGATATTGAACCGAAAAGTGCAATATTGCAATAATAGTGTAATGTTAATTGTAATTAATTTATAGTCTTTAAACTCTAAAAACACAACTAATTTATACAATTTATTTAGTTAACTGTACAAATTAATATCATCGACTGATTCTCTATTATTTAATGTATCTTTATATGTTTTCGCTTTACTCAGCGCCGCTAGAGCACTGCTCCTACAACTCGAATCATCGGAAACGTGCAGCATGAATCGTCGAGTATATTTTATCAGGAGCGTAGCAAGGCTATCGTAACAATAGAGCATATCAGCAGAAAAATCAGTGTGCAAGTTGATGTAAAATAGAAGAAAAATTTAATGGACACAACGATACAATAAATTACCAACCTGTGAAAGGCGTATCGGTATCTTTTGTCATCTACAGGCACAAAATCCATCATCAACATGTACTCCGAATGCAAGTCCAGTCCACAAAGCTTTACTTGAAAGGTTGGAAACATTCTTCTACCAGCTTTCGTAACGATCATCTCTGTTCCTAAACTGTGGAATTCATCCCACAGATGTTTCATTTCTAATATTGCACCAGCGTTAGCCAAGGCAGGAGAAGTTGTATTGGAACTGAAACAATAAAAATATTTACTGTACGTTTTCTTTATAAATTCAAGTTTCTTTTGATTCTTTATAGAAATCAAGAAAATTATTAATAGACTATATAAGACTCTTACTTAATCTTTCGTTTTTATCAGCTAGTAGTAGTATTAATTATTTTGTCTAACCGTTAAGATTATGGTCCACGACCATTTTTGTGACTGACATGTTAAAGTTTTTTTCTCACAGTTTGTCATACTTTTTTCAAAAGTAAGATTACTACCGACTAGACAACACCTAACAGAATCTAACCAAAAGCAACACATGTATTAAAAGATGGTAGAGAAGATCGAAGTGATAAAAAGATAGAAGAAACCAATAGGTAACTGGATTGACCTTCAGGAAAGAAAATTACTGAAGAAAACAAGCATGGCACGAAAAAAAAATTTATAAAGCACTGAATATTGAGATTAGACGACTCTGTCAAAAGGTCAAAAACTTTTACCAGAACTAAATATATCTAAAAAGAGTAGAAGTAGAAAAACATAGGAACAAAAGTAAGACCACAGATACGCTAAAAATATAAAGCAGAAGGTTGTGACACAAACCTACCCATACTGACACGACTATACATAATTCATCATCCCATCCAATACAACATAAACTGGCAGCATATCATAGTATGTTACATAGATTAACAGAAATTCCGATGTCAAAATACAACTTTGAGACAGAATTAAATATAATTAAGCAAATAGCAGTAAACAACGGATACAACGAACAAACAATTAATAAAATGTTAAATAAAAAACTATACAAGAAAGCCCTAAAATTAGTATTTCCACCACCAGAGAAAAAACCCAGTACCTTCTGCTCGATTACATATACAGGCAAAATATCAACAACAATAGCCAAACACATAAAAAAGAAAGAAATAACACCAGCTTTTCGAACAAATAACAAACTAGGCAAATATATTAAAAACAACAAGAGCCAATATAAAAAACACTTAGATAGTGGTGTGTACAAACTTAAATGTGGCGACTGCCCAAAATCATACATCGGTCAAACTGGTAGAAACTTTAATAAACGAATAGCAGAACATAAAAGGGCTTTCAATAGTAGAAAAACGGATTTTACATAAGCACTTTACCTTCTATATCATAATAATTCTTTTATTCACAAATTTAAAATTCTTCACATTCAAAATAAAGGTCTTAAGCTATCTTTGTTAGAATCTATGGAAATCAACAAATTAAAAAACACAGATATAATTCTGAATGACCAACTTGAGACAAACAGTTCTCCCCTCCTCAATATATTTCATTAGAGAGTATAAAGTGTAAACGCAAGCCAAAAATAGATAACTTGAGAAAGGCAATCAGCCGAAGCAGCTGTAGTGATAAAAGTTAAAATAAATTTTGTGGAAGTTTGAAAACAAAGTTTTCAGTGTTTTATTGTTACATAAAATGAATTTCCATAAAGTAACGGTCGAATCCATCAATTATGATAAATAAGTAAGTAAAAGTAAGAGGAATCTTAATTTTAGATACTAGTATTATATTCTGTAAATCTAGAGTGCATAAAGCATTATATAAGAGTAATAACAGATCTTTTAAAACATTCCATCATTAAATACACTTTATTCCTGAGCTAAAAATAAGCTCCAGCTAAATAAAAAAGATCGTTAGTCTGTCAAAATCTTGGGCAATATTATTCCTCCTTCAGCAAATCCATTCTCGAAATATAAATCGTAGTTTAGTTCATGAAAGAAATATTAAACGATAAAGTAAGTACTTGTAAAACGAGTCAATGTCAAGGTTACTATTACAAATAGTACAACGACACCTTTGTTTTGGTTAACGGTTTCGCTTGTTTAAAACTTTACTTACATAAACAGAGTAAATGTTTTTAAGTTATTAATGAGTCAATTAATTAATATTTATGAAGAACAAACGTTACTATATAAAGTACATACAAATATTTAAGATTTATGAACATGGAATCCAGTGCATCTCACCCTCTATTTGTAGCATCAAGAAAAGCAACTAAGGACGAAACAAACAAACAGACAAGAAAGGTAATTTAAATTAAAACTGAAGTAGGATCAACAAGTAACCAAAGAAAAGCAACAAAACCAGAACTTAAACCTACACTAAGTTAACAAGACAGTAAAAATCAATAAAAAATAAAATAAGGAAAAAATAACAAAAATAAATAAAAAATCATCATCAAAAGTGAAAGTTTACTGAATTTATTTTTCATTACCTTCCTTTTTCAAATGTATATGACGATGAAACAAATCTAAAAAAATTTAAGGTTAAGTTAAATAAAGAGAAAGAGGATGCTAAAGAAGACTTCTTCTCTGAGCCACTAGTTCAAGAGCAAGGTAAGTGCCCAACAAAGATGTTAAAATATTAGCAAGAGACTTAAATGCCAGGCGGAGGAAGGCAATGCATGGGGCCACTGGGGAGAAATTCTTGAGGAGGCTAGATGATGATGATGATGACTTTAATGCCAAAGTCGGAAAAAAAACATATTTTCGCTTACCATAGGTAAAGAGAGCCTACACGATTTTGCTGTGATCAAGAATATGGTAATAGGTGGGACATGATTTCGCTACAAAGGCATACATAAATACGGGAACTTGAAAATCTCCTGATAATAAAATGATAAACCAAATAAATCATATATAGTAATTGATACAAGACACTGTTTAAACCTTTTAGATATTAGATCTTTCAGATGAGCAAACAGTTATCACTATTTGGTTAAGTATTGGTTTAAAGAAAGATTCTTCAATCTAAAAAAGTGGATTAGAAAAAAGAAAGAAAAAACAAAGATTCACAAACTAAAACATCCGGACGTAGCAAATTATTATTGTTATTATTATATAACAAATGAGCGCAGAGGAGCGAGTTCCTATTATGCCCAAAAATAAAGAAAAATATCGTTTTAGAATTAATACAGGTCATGGTTACAGAATGAGGAAAAAAGAAATGCAAATATTATGTTAAGCAGACGACGCCGCATTAATCGACGAGACAGAAGACGAACTCCAAATATTAACACACATCTTCGATACAGCAGCCAAGAAATACAATATGATAATATAAGCAGAAAAAACTAAATATATGACAACATCTAAATACCCACTACGATGTAAAATCTAAATTGATGGGAAAATAAGAACCAATGACCAAAGATAATGGAAGGGAATTGTCAAGCTATATGTTTTGTATTCTTTTAAATTGGTTAGCAACTTGCAATGGGCACACCAGGTAATCACAGACCGTGTAGGAAATCGTCTCTATGAAGCCAATCTCTACAGTCGAAGGCCATTGAGATCCTCACCTATCTTCCAAGACAACCGCGCTGCAAGATTAGAGTGGCGTTAAGAACATCAAAACTGAGATGTAAATGATTAGGCTACAATTATATTTTCCGAAGAATCTAGATTTGGATTTCATCCAGATTCTCGTAGACTAAAAGAGTGGAGACGATCTGGAAATGTGGAACGGTTAACACATGTCCATGAAATTTACACACATAGAGGTGGTATGGTTATTTTATAAGGTAGAAAGGTAGACCTTGTTTTTTCAGACCACTTTTTTAAAACTCAGCAGTATCTTGACACCATTCTTCAACCTAACGTTCGTCCATTTGCTGGTGCTGTGGTCAAAACTTCCACCTCATGCATGATAATGCCCGTCCACATGTCGTACGCCCAGTAATAGATTGGCTTGCCAACCAAGGTATTGATGTGTAGCCTTGGCCAGCATGCTTGAATGCCATCGAACATGTATGGGACATGCTTCAACGAAGAATTACTTCACATATGAATAACATATATACGCCGGCGCCATTTAGTTTCCAAAAGCGTCTGACATCGACAAATTGTCGAGACATCGACAATTTCCTTTTATCTACGAACGACAGATATAGAACCATAATAAACCATGGAGGACGTCATACTTTGCATGTAGTTTGTAAAAGCGTTATTTACAGTCTTATGTCACAGAAAAAAGGTTCCACATTCCGAACCACTAACTCTAAATCCATTATTTGGATAAAAGATATAATGGACAAATAATTCGAATACTTAATTATCATTTATTAATTTGTTTAGACAATTTTATAATCACTAAGACAATAACATATTTTAATTAATTCTTACTTGGAGTGGTTCTTATTATGAGCTGTCGTTCTGTTATTATTTTCTGTTCTACTTGCATCATTTTCATCCAGTGATAATGCGTCGGCTTGGTCTAAAGGTGAGTAAGCTTTTCGGTCTTTTCCGGCACTTTGGAGACAAGCTAGAACAAAATAACTGAATTAATTTATAGCTTTGATTTAATCAGATATTTCTAATATTATGTTGTATACCATATAGAGTTTATAGCAGAAGAGCTGGACAAGCCAGATATCACGTCACTACTCCAGCTCAAGATTATTTGTTAATGCTTTCCGCTCTACTACAACGATTTGTAATAATCCGACAGTTGCAATGTGAGTTTTAAAATAAAATTAGCATCCAAATCAGTCTGGAAACAGATCTACAATGACTTCTAAAAACAAGTTTGCATCTTCATATTGCTGTCTGAGGTCCAGCGTTAACCAGGAATCACCGTAGAGCGTGGTTAAATGTTGGCAACTAGGAGGTGAATTTGAAATAAGCTGATTGAGAACGAGTTTTATTCGTCTTCTATGACTGACGTTTTTGCTTGCATACAAGTGATAGATGAATATGTGTTTTTATAAGTCCAAGTGCACGATAAGCATAATGTAGCACAAAGAATTCCATTTTGGTGGGGGCTCGTTTCTGGTATGGGTAGGCATTTCATTAGCAGCACGCATGGATTTGGCGGTAATAAATAACGAAAATCTTACTTTTGAACATTACATATTAGGCATTCTTCAGGATCATGTATTTTCTTATGCTCTTTATAATAGTCCACATTTTTTGCGAATGCACGATGATGCTGGAATTCATGCAGCCCGAATGGTTCGATATGTCCTCTTGGAAGTTGACCTTTAGATAACAGGATGGCCAGCACGAAGTCTTGACCTTAATACCATAGAACATGTCTGGAATATACTTGGAAGGCAATTATGATCTTATCTAGGGTTGCGAAATTTCGTAGCATATGCTTTTTTAGAGGAATAGTTTGTTGGTCTCTATCCCAAATAAGCATGCTACTAAAAATTCTACGACCACTTGTTGTAGAAAACGACGTCATCGATGCAGTGAACTGAGAACACGGAAAATAATACTATCGCAGAATTTGCACGGCCAACAGATGCTTTTTTGGGCTCAGTCAAAAATAAAGCTCCACAAAACAATAATATGCCCAGTCCTAACGTACGGTTTAGAAAACTGTACTCCAACAAAAAGTAGCGAACATGTTAGATGTTTCGGAAGAAAAGTACTATTTAATCTATGGAGCGGTGAATGAAAATGGAGTGTGGAAAAGATAATACAACTTCGAGCTTTATAGAATATACCAAGAACCAGATATTGTAAAATTCGTAGATAGGACGTGAGGTGGATAGGGCATGTAATGCGGATAGAACAAAATGTCCCAACTATAAAAACGGTCCTTGATATACACATTGGTCAGACTCACTTATATTGACAATTCAGATATACATTATGCATTTTAAAGTAGACGACTTTAAAATGATATTGCCAATATTGTTGAGTTGCGCTCCTGGGACGACTTTACTTATAAGATAGTTCATTCATTTACATGAAATCAACTTTAACTTGAGAATATCCGTCAGAAAAAAATCATAGCATGTAATTCGTCTTTAAAAAGACAAACACAAGATATGATGACAGTAAAATTCTCCTCTTAGTGATTCCATAGTAAATTATGAGGGAAAAATCAGGAAAACTACCTCATAATACTATCCCGATACGGTAAGTATTTGTTCGTGCATTTAGTTTACCCTCAATAAACACCAAAATTCTGATTTTATATGTTTCGTTATTTAAAAAACATAAATGATGTATCCTCTATATGTTACTGACTTACTAATACTGGTATTTTCTTATTAATAACTTCCTCTTTCAATATTGGTAACCAGATCCTACTACATTCTGCCGAGGAATTTGCGACACAATTGGCCTCATTTAGCATAATTAGAGCCGCTTCTTTGATTTTTCTTTTTTTACCATTCGTTTCTTTTAGGACTACATTTGAATTATTCCATTGAACCCTATGTTCATTATCCCATGCGTGTTTACATATTTGAGATTTATCAAATTATTTATCAAAGAATTGCATTTATAAAATACCTTGTGAATGCGATCAGTTTTATTTAGGTGAAACATCAAGGCCATTAAATGTTAGAATAAGTGAACATCAATCTTACATAAAAAATAGAGAATTTGAACTAGTTAAACGAAATTAATAAACAAAAAGTGGTCAACGAAACACCTTGGTTTACACTAGAGGTTAAACAAAAATGTCACCAAAAAAAGAAAGATTTCCTAAAATATATGTCAGAAAAAACGAATGAATCATATGAAGAATATAAAAGAATAAGAACTGAAACTCATCAATTGGTAAGAGAAACAAAAATAGATTACTGGGAAAGATTCACAAAAGGACTAGAGATGGATTTATATGGAAAGTATGGCGCTTCATAAGACAACAAAGAAGCGAAATGAAAGAACTAGTTGAAATAGAACACATACAAGAGGATACATGGGTGGCCTTTCTGACAGAAATGTTTAAAAAACAAAACGAAGAACCTTTACAAGAAACGCCAAATATAATAACTGAGGAAAAGACCGAAATCTTCCAAAACGATATGAAAGAAGGAATAAACAAATTAAAAAACAGAAAGTCACCAGGAGAAGATCAAATACCAAATGAACTCTTAAAATATGAAGGTGATTACCTTGTACAACAACTGCAACTTCTTATTAATAAAATAATCACCACGAACAGAATACGAGATGAATGGAGGAGAGCGATCATGGTGATGTTCTTCAAAAAAGAAGATAAGAAAGACCCCAATAATTATCGAGCAAACCTTTTAAATACAACACTCAAATTGACAAAAAGAATAACAGCGACAAAAATAAACGAACGAATATATCTGCAAGAGGAACATCAAGGATTTCGGACAGGAAGATCATGCACGAACGCAGTTTTTGTAATAAGACAAATAAAAGAAAAGTTGCTGGAATACAACAAATCAGCATATATGTGTCTGATAGATTTGAAGAAAGCGTTTGATAGAATGAGAATTCGGGACGCGATATATTTATTATATGAAAAGGGAATATCACTGGATTTAGTAAAAACCATTGAGAATATATATAAAGATAACATAGCTATGGTAAGACGTAAAGGAAAACTATCGCAACCTATCAAATATGAAACTGGCATTAGACAAGGAGATTCGCCAAGCCCATTAATTTTTAATCTGATAATGGATGAATTCATAAAGAAAGTTAAAAAAAGAAGAGGATATAGAATGGGAGAAAAGGAAATAAGGATAATATGCTACGCCGACGACGCCATAATAACAGCCGAAAATAAAGATGACCTACAAAGATTAATTAAAGAATTCGAAGATATGGCGCTCACATACAACATGGTGATCTCAACAGAGAAAACTAAACCGATAGTGATATCAGCGGAACCGAGACGATGTAAAATAGTCGTAAATAACAAAATAATAGAACAAGTGATGGAAACTAAATACTCGGGAATAAAACCTTCAAGCTACGGAAAAGTGAAAGAAGTACAAAAACAAGTGAACATGGCAAACAGACCAGCAGGATGTCTCGACAACACAATCTGGAAAAACAAATACCTCACAACGAAAACCAGGATATATAAATCAACAATAAGACCGATAATGACGTACACAGCGGAAACAAGAGCAGATACGAAGAAAACAGAAAGACTGCTGAAAACAACAGAAATGAAAGTCTTACGAAAAATAACAAACCAAACACTAAGAGACAGAGTAAGAAGTGAGGAAATACGAACGAGATGTGGTATAGAGGAAATAAACGCGTGGTCCAAAAGAAGAAAAGTGGAATCGAATGAACACATCGAAAGAATGACAAAAAATAGAGTAGTACGAATAGCAAGAGACAAATCGCCAAATGGAAGAAGATCATTGGGACGAAGGAGGGAAAAATGGTCAGACAACGTCAATTGAGGCTCAAAACCGAAGTAAAACAGGCATTAAGCCTATTAATAAAGTAGAAAGAAGAAGAAGAAGAACTGTACTCTTTAACAACATATACAAATCTGGTGAGATACACACAGAATAGCTGCTATCGACCTTTGTTCCGCTACCAAAAACCAAGAACCCAAAACACTGTAATGACTATAGATTAATTAGCTTAATGTTACACTTATTAAAAACATTTTAAAGATTATACATGCAAGAATATTTAGAAAGTGCGAAGCGGATGAGTAATAGACAGTTTGGATTTTGTAACGGCTTCGGAACAGTGGAAAGTCTGCATAGTTTCACAACTCTTGCCCAAAAATGTCGAGACCAACAAAAAGATCTTTTCGTTGCGTTTATAGACTATGAGAAAGCTTTCGACAAAGTTAAACATAACATTTTCATGGAATGTCTAAAGAGAAAGAGACTCGACAAAAATGACAATAACATAGTGAGAAATCTCTATTAGAACCAACAGGCTGTGCTAATATTATATGGAAGTAGCACGGATTCGCAACAGATAAGTAGAGGAGTGAGACAGGACTGTGTACTTTCACCATTACTATTTGATATATATTCCGAAAAGTTATTTACGCAAGCACTTGAAAACTGTACAGAAGGGATCAAGATTTTCTTCTTCTTCTTCTTCTTGTTCTTCTTCCTTCTAGTATGTAGGCTTTAATGCCTGTTTCTTCTTCAATATTAGCCTCCTAAATTGTTTAAATTGTCGCACCATCTTGTTCTTGGTCTGCCAATACTTCTTTGTCCATTTGGTGACTTATCTCGTGCTATTCGTACTATTCTATCCTCTGCCATTCTACTGCTATGTTCGTTCCACTCCTGTTTTCGTTTTTTCACCCATCCATTTATGTCTTCTATATTGCATGCTCTTCTTATGTTTAAAGGAGTGAGAGGATGTGTTAGAAGAGTGAGACAGGGCTGTGTACTTTCACCATTACTATTTAATATATATTCCGAAGAGTTATTTACGCAAATCTACTTTAATAGAGGAATTTACTGGGGATTAACAAACAGACTGGAAGATCTAGATTACGCTGATGATATATGCCTCCTAGCACATAAAAAACAGGACATGCAACTCCAAGTAAACAAAGTACAAGAAGAATCAAAGAAGGTTGGTCTAGAAATAAACATCAACAAAACCAAAGAAATGCGATTTGGTACCAGAAACAACCAACCTATTATGATCAACGACCAGAAAATTGAGAGAGTAGCGGAATTTGTATATCTGGGCAGCATAATTGACTGTAATGGGGGTACAGAGCGTGATGTACATGAAAGAATAAATAAGGCTCGCAAAGCCTACAACATGCTTAACAACATATGGAAATCCAGGATTTACCCAACTAAAACGAAATTAAAAATCTTCAACACAAATGTAAAAGCTGTATTACTGTATGGCTGCGAAACGTGGAAGATATCAGCACCCATAGTACACCAATTACAAGCTTTCATCAATAGAACGTTACGAAAAATCCTTCGTATATTTTGGCCTAACCGAATCTCCAATGAAAATTTATGGAACCAAAGCAACCAACAAAATGTCACAAAGCAAATAAGGCGAAGAAAATGGAGATGGCTGGGCCACACACTCCGTAGACCGCCAAATGACATTGCCAGGCAGCGCTGGATTGGAATCCCCAAGGCCGACGGAAAGTAGGCAGACCTAAGGGAACTTGGAGAAGGACAGTACTGGACGAAGGGAGAAAAATGGGAAAATCCTGGCTTGAAATCAAAGCACTAGCCAGAAATAGAGTTCGCTGGAGACACTTTGTGGAAGCCCTATGTTCCTCTTAGGAATCTTGGGACTATATATATATATATATATATATATATATATATATATATATATATATATATATTTACGCAAGCACTTGAAAACTGTACAGAAGGGATCAAGATAAATGGTGAAAATATAAATAACATCCGTTAATGCTGACGATACATTCATTATCGTTGACAGTGAGACAGACCTGCAGACGTTACTAAACACAATTTGTGAGATTGGGAAACAGTTTTGTTTAACAGTAAACATAAAGAAAACAAAAACAATGGTTATCAGTAAGAGGGGTAATGTCATTACAAGGATCCAGATAAAAAATGAAGATATTGAGCAAGTGGACAAAATGAAATACTTAAGAGTCTGGATTACGAAAGATCTGAATCCGAAATCAGAAATTCGCTCAAAAATAGAGCAATCAAGAGCAGCCTTTTTGAAGATAAGGAAATTACTGAGTAACCAAAGAATCCATCTGCAAATCCGATATCGGATGGTAAAATGTTATATCTTGGACTGTTAATGTTGATGAGAAAACTGGAAGCTTTTGAGATGTGGCTTTTAGAAGAATTTCGAAGATACCATGGACCGATCATATTACGAACGAAATGGTTTTGCACAGAATGGTAAGAGACAGAGAACTTTTGACCACCATTAAAAGATGAAAGACGGCGTATTTGGGGCACATACTAAGACATGATAAGTTCGAATTGTTGCAGCTGATTATGAAGAGTAAAATCGAAGGAAAAAGATGTCCTGGTATATAGACAAATATCCTGGCTGAAAAACATTAACGATTGGACACACAAACTCTTCTAAGAAAAGCAGAAGATAAAGATAAATTTGCAATGGTTATAGCTAACCTTCATTAGTGAAGACGGCACTAAAAGAAGAAGAGGTTGATGAATCATTAGAAAAATTGGAACAAAAAGTTCAACAAAAATTATTAAAAGCGGTAAATAAATAAGGAAAAAAAGGTTTCTAGAAAAATAAATATAAATGAACATATCAATAAATTTGTTTCGAACCTACTTTGAAATAAAAGAAGCCAACAATTTATTGTTACATTACTAAATATTATAGACAGATATATTGGCAACTGTAAATAGGTATGAAAAGATTATAATAATAAAATAATAATTCATTTACACCCAAGTGTTTTGAAGTATTTATTTCTTAATGAAATGCTATTTACAAATTTTTGTTTGTGGCTTATATATTGATACTACCGTAACTGTCACAGGAGGAAGTAACATTTTATTTTGATATACCTACTGATAGGCAGTTTTGACACACATACATGAAAATAAACACAAAACAAACGACAACTGTCTGTTAAATTGAAAACTATGTTTCCAAAACTTGAAAGGACGCAAAATCGTTTATTATTCATGGATTTCCCGGTCTTTATTTCGTTGCCAAGATTGAAGTTTCGCTCTAATCGTTCTTTTTTCACCTAAATTACTATCGGCTTAAAAAAGCATAGCTGCTATTAATCATCTTCTCATATTTCATGGCACATAAATACGGTTTTCGGCCAATATAAATCAAATGACGGGCTTACAAATATGCAATGTGTTTAACTAATGAGACCGTTTGATTTAGAGAAATTCTTTTGCGTCGAGTGCGAGGTAATTAGCTGACTGCTCCGGCATCGCAACGCCTTTAATCGTCTTTTTCCCTCTGGTTGGTAGAACTTTACGTAGTTAAAAGAATGTAAGTATTTTTGGAATATATGTTCAACAATAAACATTAGAAATATGAAAATTTGATACTATATAAGCAATACATTTAGAATCATTTTTGTGGCCATTGTTACAGTATTCAATCAAGTCAATAAAAAACGATTGAATTGCACACCATCGGCCAATATTGTCAATGATTTAACTGAATTAAAAGATTTTGACTGCAGAAATACAAAACTAAGTTTTCTTAGTCTTAACCAATTAATAACAGTATCACTTGCAAAACAAAGCTTACTTATAACAAATAAAAAACACGTCCTTTCCACACGTTTCTTCTCATTTCCATACATTAGGATTGGTCATATTATGTAGCATTTTAAGACCTGGATTCTAGGGGATAAAGAAACTTCATGACAAAGAAAGTATTTACTAAATTTAAAGAAGGCGTTTCTAGCCATTGCTACTCTTATCTTCACCTACTCCCTGGCCTGGAACCCCTGGGCAGACCCCCAGTACTTTTTAAATCCATGTAAAACTGCAAAGTTAGCATTTATGCCTGGCCGCGCCATCTACCTTTCAGTTGGTGCACTCGTAAGCCACTCCGATACGAGTATTGCTCTGGCTCAGAGTAGCCAGCGGCAAAGTTCATTTGGGGTCTGTGTGGTATCATGACGATAACAGTGTTTAATTTCTGAAATGGTAGGTTCTTCCAATAGAGTGTATTTTGGAGAACCTAATTTTGATGAAAATGTAATGATCGCTTTGACCAACTCGTGTTATATTATGCATGTAGCATGATATGGTAGAAAAAAATTGGTACATATTCATATTTTTTGGTAAAGGTCACTGTATATTTCATACTACTTTCGTAATAAATTTTCAGGAAACAAAAACTCGAGATTGTATGGTTAACGGTTAAAAAGATGGTGCGACAATTTAAACAATTTAGGAGGATAATATTGAAGAAGAAACTGGCTTTAAAGCCTACATACTAGAAGGAAGAAGAAGAAGAAGACAATAGTATCCAATGCAATGAATGAAGCTATTGTCTGGGGGCCGATTAACAGCGAGAATTTACAGACAATTGCATTTAAGGACTATATGTAATTCTACAGGTTTTCAAACACAATTACACGAAAACTTCTACAACAAATCGCCCTTTCAATTTTACGAATATTTTGTAGACGATCTTTTGTGATCTTTGAATATGGTCTTTTATCTTTGATGGTAAATCTAATTTATGTTATTCAACTGATTTTGATTTTTATTTTTAGGTCGAAGAAATAAATAATTATTATGCCCTGCAGTGTCAGGAAATAAAGCAGAAAAAAGCTCACGTATTACCGCGTGGCACAACACTGATATCGCCGAAATAAAACGATTCCTGGGTATAGTTATATGGATAGAATTATGTAATTTTCTATCTTTTGATTCAGACTGGTCAAAGAATGATTTTTATGTAAATGATATCAAAGAAGTAATGTCAAGGAATCTCTTTGAGTTATTGTGGAAAATATTGCATTTCAACGATAATTCAGTAACAACAAATAACCGTTTGCATGACCGTTTACATGACCGGTTGCAGAAGATCATTCCCTTGGTTAGCGGACTGAAGGATAAATTCAAGGCTGCCATCAAAGGAAAACGTGTGCATTGACGAAACTTTAGTGCCTTTTCAAGAGCGACTAAAATTTAAGCAGTATATTGCCAACAAGAAGAACAAATTTGGGATAAAATTATTCAAACTTTGTCTGGAAGGTGGTTATACCTACGATTTTGTTGAATCAAAACCTTTACAATAAAATTTTTAATAAAAACGTAAAATATAGTTTCCTTTTCTTCCCAAGATTTTAAATTTTGGTGTATTACTACAATTTTACAATAAATAATTAATAATTTTTATTATGCCATGAAAAGTCATGGGGATTCTTTCTTTGCCTGAATTAATTTATAATTATGTAAATCGATTTCTTAAAACAGACAAACCTTTCAGGACTTTTGAAAGAGGTCTATCTCCAAATAGTAAAATTCCAGTTTTTCGAAAATTTCAGAAAAAATGAAATAGTTTGATAGAAACGGTCCACTTTATCTAAAGGGTATAAAAATAAGTAATTAAGTTTTTTTAAACTATAGAAATTTTTTCCAAATAAGCTAAGAGCCTTTTAGAAATCTATAATTAAATTTTACAGTACTAAATAATTATACAAACCTTCAATCTGTTTCATCGGTGTAATATTGGAAGCGTAGGACCAACTCATATCGGAAGACGAATATCCGAAATGGGATTGGTATGGAAGGGTTGATGAGTCCATATCGTTTATGTTGTAGTGAAATTATTTATTAATTCATAATGGACCACTTCTTATCTGAAATAAAAAGTTGTGTTCATTATTAATCTCTATAACTATAATGTATTAAACAATATAATAAATAAATACCTGATTGGTGGTAAATAATAATAAAGGTAATGGAGGTAATGACAATATTAGAGTAACTCAGCAGCACTCTATAGCTATAAGAATCAGAGAAGGAATCAAAGATGTTGGGTTAAACAAGTGTGCTAAACGCATATTGGAGTATCGTCATAAGATTGATGCTAATAGAAGTAGATTTAGACCTATAACAAGATGAGGTAATGTCATTAAGAGAGCCACAACAAACTGGATTCATACGGCACACGATCGGCAGTACAGGAAACGATTAAGAGAAGCTTATGTTCGGTAGTGGATACAACAAGCTGCATAACTATGATGATTGTGAATGCTGTGTTTATTAATTTTGAGACAAATAGTAAACTGTAACAGGGGATATATAACCAATCGTTTGTGAAATTTATCGTTCATGTTAGTGTTGAATAAATGTGACTGAATTTGATTTGAATTTTCTTCTTTAGAGCTTGGATGGGTCGTAAGCTTCAAATTAGAATGCATAGGCATAATTCACTTTTATTGGGTAGTCCGTATGAATCAGCAAAACGTGAAATGAGACGATGCAAGAATTGATATAGAAAAAAATAGAAAAATGATGCTTACAGCTAAAAATCTGTAATGAACATTGACAAATTATCAGTGGCACAATTTTGTCACGCTTACAAAAACAATGCTATTAAGTAAAAATCAAATTCACTTACATATTATTCTGTTCTAAAAATTGGTTTGTAATTGTTCCAAAATTAATTAAATGAATTATTTGTTACGCGTAATTCCAATACGTAAGCATTTGACCTTTTGATTAAACCTACACATCGAGATGAGAATGATGTGTGGGTAAATCCTGTAGAAAAATGTTTTTGGAATCAGAAAGACTCTTACTCTTTATTTTTATACCTTAACATCGATTAGTGAAGTCGACCAAATTTAAAAATTCTATAATGACATAAAGAAAGCTCTTAAAAATACGGAAAGAAAAATAATGCTTTTAATTGGTGATCTTAATACAAAAGTCAGGGACTATTGATGTACTGAGAATTGTAGTTCCCAAATGTAGATAACTTTTAAAAGATGATTTAATCAAACCACGTTGTTCTTTCTTATAACTAAGAACTCGGTATAAAAATTTGAATATTTTGAAATTTTAATATGCTTACTACAGTATTTAATAAAATAGAAAATAAATAAGCCGGTACCCAGTGGGACGAATTGCTGAAAATGGGAAAACGTAACCAAAAGTCTAAATGCATTTCAAATAGATATTTCTCTGTAAAATTTAAATGCCAACAATCCAACCTCTGTCCTATCAACACCAGAGTCCCGCAGTGTAGTGTTCTAGGGCCGCTGCTTTTCTCACTCTACGTAGCCGATATACCAGAGACTAATAATACTACAATCGTTTTCTTTGGTGACGACGTAAAACTACTAGCTGTAAATGAAGATCCCATACAAGCCTCACAAAACGTGCAACATCATCTGAACATACTCAGTGATTGGAACATTTACCAACCGCCACAACATATGCTTACCTGTAAGTATGGAAAATCTAAAGATAACAACAACAGATGCTAGATAACTTGGCCTTAATCTTGACCAACGTCTGACTTGGAAGAAACATATCCAGATCAAAAGAAGACAGCTCGACTTAAAATTCCGGCAAATGTATTGGCTCTTTGGACGTAAATCAAAACTTAATATCCAAAACAAAATTCTTCTATACAAAGCCATACTCAAACCTATCTGGTTATACGGACTACACCTATGAGGCTGTGCAAAACAATCGTCGCTGAATATCATCCAAAGATTCCAGTGATAAGATCGATAGTGGATGCACCATCGTACGTAAGTATCCAAACACTTTACTACGATTTAAAGATTTCTTTCATCAGAGAAAAGTCCATCGAGCCACGGAGTCACAAAATAAACCTATCATTCACCATGAAAATGAGCTAATAAGGGAATTGTTCAACAGTGGTCTAGCCACAAGAAGAAGAGATAGAACCTGGCCCCAAGACCTACTTCAAAACTAAACCAAAATAGAATAAGGTGGGACATCATTGGACATCACTCCTTCACGTCCAAAATCTGTTACACATTTACTTAATACTCTGTGGTGATGTAAATTGTAAATAAACATAATTATAAAAAAATTTAAAAAAAAAAACAAAATATTGCATTTGACTATCTTATAGTATTATTCTTACGTACTAAGATTGTATTATTATCCACAATGCATTACTCAAATATCGTTGATAAAGATACAAAAAAAAACCATAATAATTTGGATTAAAATAATACGAAAGAAGATACCGACACCGACACTTTCGATAAATTATGCTCACTTTTACAACAGTAAGGTAGAAGGTGGCCAATGCAATTTTTTGATGGGATGCTTGACCAAATGGAATGGTTTTATACAATTTTAGACTGACTTATTCAAAATTTCGAACAAGAGAAGTTCTCAGTAGGTATTCGTTTGATTTCAAATCCTTTATAAAAGGTATATAATAAAATGCCCAAACGGGCTATCACAATTACATTACAGAACGTGGGGTATACATGCTATGAGCCATCAAAATATATGGTCAAAACCCGTTAAATGTTATAAATTTATAGTTGTTTTACATTATATATCATTACAAATTAGGATGTTTAAGTTACCGTTGGAATTGGTAACATGGCGACGTATGACCCTGCAAAGGTTATATGGTCCTGAGACGAAGGTCTTCGAGGACCTGTTGAGAACAACTAAGTTTTCGAAATTAACATTCCGAAAACGTTCTGTAATGTAATAGTGATAGCCCGTTTGGGCATTTTATTTTATACCTTTTATAAAGGATTTGAAATAAAAATTTTATGATTGAGAAATGATTAGAACTGATGAGAAACGATGAGAAACTGATTAGAAGTATTCTGCAAGTACAATTTATGCAAAAAAAGTGCACGGTGTGGTTTTGCCCTTAGAAATCGGTAAACAAAACAGTCATGTTCAAAATGTTATATTCTTATATGCAATGAACATGGAGGATTAATTTATATAGACTGTACTGACCTTTGAGTTTGAAGTTTGAGTATACTTTCTCATCGTTTCTATTGTTTTTGTCCCTGATATAAAACTAATAAGTTATTTATAATTTTATTTTAACCCAGGACTTTCATTTGTATTGACAAATGTTGAGTTTTGGCTCAAGCAAGTTTTTTGAATGAAATGGGACTTTCTCTTCGGTAAAATAATAATTTTTTTACAACAATATTATTTGCTTGTATAGAACCCCTAGGAATATCTCAAAGTTGTTTCATTTTCGATATTTCTTAAAAATTACCGGGTGGGTTATGACACACCCCAGTGTGTGTATGATGTACAAGAAATACCTTGTGTGTGTACGGAAGATTAAGATAGGACGTCTGAGGTAAAGAGGGCATGTAACGCGGATGGAACAAAATGACTCAACTAGAACAACTCTTATTGAATGACCCATTGATCAGAGAAGAAGAGGAAGATCCAGAACAAGATTCATTGATATCATCGATGAAGACAGAAATTCTTGGGAAGGCTAGGACCCACCCAGGGTAGTGAAGGAAGAATGATGATGATGATACTTTGTTTCCCATTTCTTCAGCATTCTTTCAGCTTCTTTGCATTGGATTCATTTCCTCTATTATAACAATTTATTAATTAAGTGTTTATTCATTGCCAATAAAAGAAATTCATGAAAAAACATCCTTTTGAGTAGTTATGAATGCTTTGTGATATAATGACATACATACAATTTAACCAAAAAATAGTCAAACAAGAACAACCAGATGTTTGCCGAAACATTATTAAAGTTTCTGTCGGATTCTTAGAACGAGACTAGGTGGAATTAATTGCACACTTCATAGTTTAATTTTAGATTTTGAGATCAAAAATCCTTTTTATCAGCATAATTATAAAATATATCTAGTTACTGTGGTATGAAAATACGCGAAAACAACATACAAGCAAAGCAACCAGGCAATGAAAGGTTGATTACATTGGCGCGTAGCGTTTCGATAACAGTTGGATTTCAACGCACTTAATTTGTTCTTAACAGATTTTAGAAGATGCTATGCGCTGTATTGAGTATCTAATAGTGAGTGCAGTATTCTGTCATCGCTCGAGTAGGTATTTTTATTTTATCTCTTTTATAAGTTTATGGCAAGGGAGAATATAGATTTTATACTCGGTGTCTTCTAATTATTTTATAGCGACTTTTACTACATTAAAATTTACAGCTACATTAGAAATATTCATCTTGAGTCAACGTCCAACGTACAACAAACATGATATTAATGAAAAATAATGAAAATGTTTTATGACATTTGCAAATAAAATAAAAGTGAGATAAAACAACGCTAAGAAAAATAACTACTTACACTATTTATAAAATAAACAAAAACTGATTAACGTCAGGCAATCAGGTTAACCCTTTAAATATATAGGGATTTGAGTGTAAAAGAGTGTAAAATGAACCTCAATGGTATATGAAAGGGGGTTGTAGGGTTGTGTTATAGAGGTAGTCCCTTTTATTGGAACAACCACATCGAGCGTCGTAGACGGGAGATGTTTCTTGATAATGCAGGCTAAACTAAGTGAGGGTAGCCAGATATGACGAAAATTTCATTGAGTGATTGCCGGTATAAGCAGTCCCCAACTTAGGCTTAGGGCGGATGAGTTGGTAAGTGATAGGGCACCTTTTGTCCTGGGGTTGAAAAATCAACCCCGAAGGCGGATGAACCAAAATTTGACCAACGGCATAAAGATGTAGAAGGTAAGGGGCAACCACTACATTAAATATCTCTACAAATATCCCTGGAATATTATCTTATATGTCGGACAAAATTGAAGCAAAGACCCTCAGTCCCGGGAAACCTTAGATGGTCCGAGGGTGCTAAAAATCCCCCAGGTTCGACTTTAAAATGCGGCGCCTAGAAGTGAAAGCAATGGGTGTAAGTGAATTGAGGTGGTCTGCCTGGTCAATTACAACAGGCATGGAGTTGCAATAGTGCTTGATAATAGAATTGCGATGTCTGTTATTGATTACATACCCGTTTTAAACAAAGTAATAGTGAAGTTAGCCGATCAACCTAATAATATAAATATAATCCAAGTCTGAATTATGAACAGCATAAAAAGAAGAAAACTAGAGTATTGGGGTCACATAACCAGAGGAGAAAAACATGAGCTGCTGAGAATTATTATGCAAGGAAGGATCCAAGGAGAAAGAAGCATAGGAAGAAGACACATCTCCTGGCTGAGGAACCTTAGAGAATGGTTTAACTGTAGTTCACTACAACTTTTCAGAGCAGCAGCCACAAAGTGGCCATAGCCGTTATAATATCCAACCTCCCATAGGATATGGAACTTTAAGAAGAAGAAGAATCCAAGTCTACGCACCCACATCTAATAAAACGGAAACCGAAGTTTTAAATTTCTATAAAGACATAAAGGAAGCATTAAATGTCACAAAAAAAAAACGATATCAACATCATAATGGGCGATTTTAATGCCAAAGTCGGTAGATGTGGTAATGCGGTTGGTGATTTCAGTCTGGGTAACAAAAATGAGCGAGGATAGTTACTAATTGAATTTTGTAATGATCACGATTTCGTCATATCCAATACGTGGTATCAACTCCCATCAAGAAGATTGTATACATGGCGAGCAACAGGAGATCGTCCAGGTCATATGATACGAAGTCAAATTGATTACATCTTGATAAACCAAAGATTCCGCAACTGTATAAAAAGAGTGGCCGCTTACACTGGTGCGGACATCTCCTTTGACCACAAACCCTTAATCGCAAATGTAAGGCTTCGATTGGCAAAGGTTAATAAGCCATCTAATAAAAAATACATAAACACTAGATAATTAATGAGAGATGAAGAGCTTAGATCTACATACAGTAAGCACATCAACGAGAACTTGAGAAACATACAAGGAAATTGTATAGAGAAAACCTGTGAGAAAATAAAAATAGCTATACTTCACAAAAACGAGTGAACGACGGAAGAGATACTTGATCTAATGGAGCAACGCAGACAGTACAAAATACATTAGAATCAACAGGAATAGAAGGAAATCCAACGTACGATAAGGGCAAGAATTAAAACGCAAAGAAAAGCTGCATGAAAGAACGATGTGAAGAATTGGAATCGCTACAAGAAAAGGGAGACAGCTTTGGACTACATAAAAAAGTCAAAGAAATTTCGAGTATATACAAGAAACACCATGAGACTCGAGTGAAAAATGATCAAGGATACTACGTTAATACACTGGAAGAACTAGCTAAAATCTGGGCAAAATATGCTTCGTCCCTCTTTGCGGATAATAGACCGAATCTGCCAACTACTAACTTACCCACGGAAAATTTATCCGGCCCTCCCAATATTCGCACCAAGGTGGACTACGTTAAAAAATTAGCAAATTAGGCAAAGCCCCTGGACCTACATTTGAAACCAAACATTAGTAAATTGAATTTACTAATGTTTGTATTTTGAGAACGATTTCCGAAATGGAAATTGAAACGTCAATAAACGTACTTTAATCTTTAATTATTGTGGCTTATTCTCATTTAAATAGTAATTAGTTTAAAATGACACAAGAAAATAGCTTCAGAACAATATTTATATCGAAATGTCACGAAATGTCTTTATAGATCAATATTTCTGACAAAAATATAATCAAAAATTGAAGAAAAAACTACCCAAAAAACGCGATTTTTCTTTTTGGCACCATATCTTTTTCCATAGAGGTACATGTATAGACATTGCTTCAAATAAAAACTATCCTTCCTTTTTAAAATGACGTTTGATATATACAGTTTTAGGTATATGTAATAATATATTTAATCCTACATTTGTCGAGTGATAAATTAAGGATACTCTGGTGGTGTTGGTACCTGAGATCGGTTAGGCTGGGTAAAAAAATTCTGTAATTACTTTACTTTTTTAAATTAAAAATTGTAGCACTAGATATTTTAAACCGGTTCTTATTTAAATTTAAAATATACCCTTACAAAAAAAACAAATAAAATATAAAGAAGAGGTAAAGTTGTAGGATAAAATTATTAGACTCTTCGAGATATAAGCAAACTGATCTACAGTATCCTTTGGAGATAGGTAAACTCATCACCGCAGATAGGTAAACAAAAGATTGTCTGTTATCTGTTACACCTCTTATTTGTGTAGTAATCTTCGAGTGGAGATATCCTAACCTGGATTTAGAAATAGGACCTATTTCACATCAGCCTGAGCAGATATCCATTCCATAATTTACCAGCCTACATACGTTGGCAGAGGATAATGTCGAAATGACATTTGACGAACTACAGTCTAATACGCTTTACTCAGGACTTGCTTAATGATCCTAGTGGATATCTGAACCTCCCGAGTTGCTTGCCTCCTGACTAAAGGCAAATAATCTTCTTCGTCCAGTAACAGAGAAAAATATATTTTGTTGTTCCTTTCTCAGCAAGATGATATCGTTTTTTGTAACAATATTAAAAGACTTTTAAAAAAATGGGTATATCAGATCACTGGAGTTTATTTATCGACAGTTCCAAACGAAATTTAAAGTGTGTCCTACACAATGACAACAAATAGGGATATGGAAGTATACTGGTTGGGTATTCTCTAAAAATGACAAAAGAATATAAAAGAATACTGCTGGTGCTGAAAAACATGAACTATGACTAACATTAGTGGGTGATCCATGTTGATTTCAAGATGATAAAGTTTCTTCTACGACAACAAAATATCATCCTTTCTTATCTTTTTAAGATAGCAGGACTAAGGACCAACCGTGGAGTAAAACAAAATGGCCTTCTAGACACTCTTAAGTTTAAAGACAAGCTAACGCAATTAATGAAGCATTGATAACGAACAAAAACGAAGCAGAAATAATATTATCACCGTTGCATATTTAACTACGGCTCATGAAATAATTTGTAAAGACCTTAAACCAGAATTCTTGTTTTAAATACTTATCCAGCAAATTCCCAACACTTAATACACACAAATTGAAAGCCTGAATATTTGATGGGATTCAGATAAGACAACTAAGATTCGCCTTTTACAGAGTCGATGTTGTCGCCTTTTGTTACAGTTGTGCAACCTTCTCTTGGAAACGATAAATCAGAAAATTACCGAGATATAGTGGAAGCCATGCTCAACAATTTTAAGAAACACGTTTGTCATCTTCTTTATGTACTGTGCTTGTTTTCAAGCGTTAGCAATCATCGTATTAACAAGCTGATGAAATGTTTTTCGACCGGCAGCTAGATAAAACAATACCTCGACCGTTTGACCTGTCCATTCAGCGATTTTCCTCGATTTTGTTGCCTTGTATTGTATGATCAACCGGAGTTAGTAATATTTAGGTCCTCTCATTATATGACCTAAGTATTGGACCTCTTATTTTGATGACCACTTAGACCGTTTCCCAGAAAATCTTGGTGACCTTAGGGAGGAAAAGGTATCAGGGGAGATGGAACACTCACAGGATAGGGAATAAGGGACAGCCCTTTTAATTTCTTTGCAAGAAACCATGCATTATAGGTGACGCAAACTAACAGATTTCTGCTGCGAAACTGGTTGGGTTAGATCAAAAC
Organism: Diabrotica balteata; assembly: GCA_918026665.1. Classification (NCBI taxonomy): domain Eukaryota; kingdom Metazoa; phylum Arthropoda; class Insecta; order Coleoptera; family Chrysomelidae; genus Diabrotica; species Diabrotica balteata. The sequence continues at coordinate 153,665,341 of OU898278.1, read as the reverse complement.
GTTTTTTAGCGGATATTTTTGATGATTTTTGTAACTGTATTATTTTACAATAAATATCTTTTTTTTTATTCTTATCTTGTTTCTTTAATGGGTAGCAGCACTAGATAGTAGGTAGCGCTGCTTTAAATTACCCGATATGTTAAAAATGTGATCTGTCATCGTATTTTGTGAAAAGGATCTGATGAAGAAATTCTGATGGCATTTTTGAGCTCAGCAGACCTTAATTACCTAGAAAGAGTGAAACTATTTCCGGCAGCAGATTGTGTGTTAGGTGTAAATATTAGATCGACTTTAAATTTTCTTTCGCAAATTTTATTTGTTTCTGGTACTTTTCGGCAGAATAAATCACAGATGTTGATACAAAAAAAACTTCTGGAACAGACATTAAGGGTGGTAGATAATCTTTAGAATAAATGCGAAAACCAAGAAATTTAAATTAAAAATTGTTGTGTAGAAAATTTTAAATCTTATCCCATACATAGACATACTGGTTTAGTATTAATAATTGCGAGTATCTGAGATACTGACGAAAGTATCTTTCCAACTTTGATGGAAACTTTCAATAGGAGTTTATACCTCCCTTAACGTCTTTTAAGGTTGTACGACAATTAGTATCTATTTATAGGTACCCAAAATGTTATCGAACTTACCTTTTGTTGAAAATATTTGTTACACAAAAAAGTCAAAACAAAAACAAATAAATCAAACAGTTACCTAGTCCACGCGCACAAATAAATAATAGTTTAATAAATAGTTCCGAAACCAAACTAATATCTTTGTTGACAAGGACCTTTCAGCATCCTATTTCCCAATTTTTATATCATTTAACATACACCGAAAACAAAATCGCACTTTTCACGGCCAACTACACTCTAATGAAGATCGTTGATAGACTGAATCTTTGAATTTTCACACATGTTGTCAACGTAAGCCATGACAATTTTGGAGCTTTTTACTCCCTCCTCCACTGTGTCGCTTGATGTGGCTGAGACACTTTGGGCGGAGCTTAGCGGTTTCAGCGCTCTACGGTACACTCCATGAGATAAATTTTATTTCAGGATACTGTACTTATAAACTGAAAACAAAAGCTCCTTTCAGGAAAGCTTCTTTAAAATCCAACTTTTCGTGGTGTATGAAGGTGCTATAAATATTTTAAAAATGTTTTTGTTTTTGAATGCTTTAAATATTAACTTTTCAGTGCTAACGAGAATTATTTAGACGTTTAACATAAGTGCTAACCTTAGTTTCTGTGACCATATACCCATATACATACCCTAGTACTATAAATTTTAAAAATGTTTTAAATTTAATTATTTCAAAAGTCTTAATAAATACAGTTTTATTTAAAATAAATACAGTTTTACTAAAAAATCATGTTTACAAAAATAATTCTTTAAAAATCAAGCATCATTATTATTAATCTGGCTTTACAACCCTGCGTGGGTCCTAGCTTCTTCAAGAATTTCTCTCTAGTCGTCCCTGTCCATCCACTTTCTCCGCCAAGCACGTATTCCCATATTTCTCATGTCTTTATCGATGTTATCAAGGAACCTTGTTCTGGGTCTTTCTCTTCTTCTCTGACCAAAACATCTATCAAGGTCTAATAAGGAGCGAGTTATAAGAGCGTAAGTCCTTACCCATATCAGAGCCAGACTGACGTAACTCCACTTACTATATTATGGCTCTGAGGTTTTGCTTGAAACCTGTAAAACGTAAGAACAACCCAAGTTAAAAGATAACCAGATATTTACAGAAGAAGACAGATTAAAAATACACACTGAATATTGGAATACTGAAAGAAACTGGGACTCAAAACGGCAGTTTGTATTGTCTTGTATAAGAACTAAGCCAGTTAATAGGTAACGTCAGAGAGACGGGCCAAGAAAAAACAAATCTGAAAGTCATTCGATTTTTTAATTACATAAAAAAGAGGAAGTAATTTGCAAAATGAAACCCCCTCTGTGGCTCAGTGGTAAGAGCGCCTACCTTTGAACCTAAAGGTCGTGAATTCGAATCTCACCTGGGTGGAGAAATTTTCGTTTATTAAAAATTAATAAATGAAAATAATTTCTATCCTTGTGCGATCGGTACTCACCGGAGGGACCGCAGACGTTCGGATACAATTAGCGTCTCTTAGCAAAGACAATGACGTCGACTTTGCTAAGACAATTACTCTACACACACACACACACACACACACACACACACACACACACACACACACACACACACACACACACACACACACTACACTAGGTACCTGACTGTAAAAATTCACTGTACCATGCCAATGACCATTAGTTGTCGGCGCATTAAACTTAACAAAAAAAAAATTGCAAAATGTTTCTTAAATACACTCTTTCAATTTCAGAAACTTTCATGAGAGTAGCCATAAAAAGGACAGTGCATCTGGATTGGTAACTACAGACCTTGGGGGAAAACATATGCCAGGTAATAAAATACCTATAGATAGACTACAATGAATCAAAAATCATATTTCAAAGTTCCCTGTATATGACATCCACTACAGCAGGGAAAGGTTTCAACGAAAATATTTGGGAAATCACTTGAACACTTCTACAATGTACGCATTGTATGAGGAAGAGTGTAAAAAAGAACAAGTTAAACCAGAAAAAAAGTGGATTTATTCTAAAATTTCTAATGAAGATTTCAACTTGTCTATTCATTCACCAGACAACGATACATGTGATGTTTGTGATAGACTAGATTGTGAAATGAAAAATGAAAAAAATGATGAACTACTCATGAACTGAAATAAAAAAAAATAAACACCTCGAAGATGCCTCATTAAGATATCAGATAAAAAAAGACAAACTTGAAAGAAGTGCTAACATAGGATCAAGAGTGGTTATGCTAGATCTGCAAAAGTGCCTTATAACACCAGACTTAAAAAACACCAAAAGATTTTACTCAAGAACACTCTGGACGTTATGATACTATTTATGATGCAATAACTGATAAAACTTGGTGCATGATCTGGAATGAAGTTACAGAGGGTCGAGGAGGAAATAAAATAGCGTGTTGCTTATTTACACGGACAAGTGAAGAAATTACTAATAATCAGCCTACTGATGTACTGACTATTTGGACAGATAATTGCAGTGGACAAAACAGAAATATGAATATGGTTTTTATGTATTTGTGGCTATTGGAAAAAGTTCTTACTGCAAAGACAGTCAACCACAAGTTCTTATTGGTCGGACACACCCACATGGAGGTTGATAGAAAACATAAATAAACATAATAGAGAGAGCTAAAAATTAAATAAAAACTAACACCATTTTCACTACAAATGATTGGGCAAACTTTATTGCTACATGTTCAAAAAAAGCATTTGTTGTTAGACAGACGTGCATTAAAGACTTCTTTGATTTTCTCTTCTTGATGAGCAAAGATGCCCCATTTATACCAAGGAAGAAGAACACAAACAACGAACCGTTTCAAATATCCAATGCAGTGTGGTTACAGCTTCGAAAAGGGGACAGTAAGCTACACTACAAAACCAGTTTTGAGGAAGATTCATTCAAAAGGTTGAACTGAAAAGAAATCGGAGGCAAGCAAGGATTAATATGCCATTGGTTATTCCACAAATACATGAAAAGAAAATAAGCAATGAAAAGTACAACGACGTCATGAACCTGATGCAATGGATCCCTGAAGAATACAATTCTTTCTTTGAAAACCTTTCACATGGTGAACACGAAGGCAACTTCCCTGAGGATGACTCGACTGCTCTTGAATAATTTTTTTTCTCCTTACCTCTTTGACAATAATGTTCAAAATTAATATAAAAACCTTGACTAAAAGCTAATTTTTTGACTATGTGTTTATAATAATTACATGTTTTTAATAGTAGCATATGAAATTTATTTCGAAACACCTTTTTCTAGATAAGTAAGTCCTATGAGAGATTTTTGTAGAGCCAAAATAACGCAAGTCCAGGAGTAAGTCCTACAGTAGGGTTTTGTGTGGAGCCACAATAACATAAGTCCACTTTTTACAAAATGGGATATATTTAGTAAAAAAAATCAAACAATAAATAAAGGATACTTATTTGTTAATAATACAAACAATAGTTTGAAGGTAAATTAAAGTGACAGCTTTGTAATTAAGCAATTAGGTAACTTTTTTAGTTTTTGCTCTCTCCTGAAAAGTTGGCTAAACGTGACTTACGTTTGTCTGGTTCTGAGATACAGATATATTGAACCAATAATTGTGATTTGTGACATAAGTATTACTTTTACCAGAGCCAGATTGAACACTATACAGGAGAGAGGGTCTCCCTGGCGCAGCCCATTATTTGTTTTAAAAGGTTCAGACATTTCCTCCTGAATTCGTACTCTACATTCAACTTTTTCAAAAGAAAGTTCTGTTAAATTTGCCAACTGATTTGGTATTCCTAGCTCTTTCATTGCTTTGAACATTTCTCTTCTATTCGCAGAGTCGTAGGCTACTTTATAGTTTATAAATATGTGATGAGTATCAATGCCATATTCCAGTGTTTTTTTCCAAAATTTGTTTTAGGGTTTCAATCTGATAAATTGTCAATTTACCACCTCTGAAACCAGCCTGGTGTTTTCCTACTATCCGTTCTGAATACGGTGTCATACAGTGAGGTAATACTGTGGAAAATATTATACGGTGCATTTGGAAGCGTAATTCCTCTTAAGGTAGAGCATTCAAAGATATCTCCTTTTTTGTGTATGGTGCAAAGTATTCCAATATTACAACTATTGGGGAGGCATTTCTATGTCAGTATATCTTTTATAAACTGCTCTGTAATGCTATAATTATATCATGGCCACCTTCTTTATATAGTTCAGCTGGGAGGTTCTCTATTCCGGGTGATTTGTTTCTGGCTAGTTCTTAACTGCATCTTTAACTTCAACAGTTCCTCTTCCCTCTCTTCTGCTGCATTGCCGCATCTCTTTCGTCTTCCAGGTTTTTTTCTTCTTCCTCCATATTAAGTGCCTGGTTAAAGTACTCCACCAATCTATTTACTACATCTCTCCTTGTTGTCAATAGGTCGCCATTCTGACTTCTGCATTGTCTTTATTCTGCATTCTGAATTCTGCATTGAATTCTTTTCTGTTGATGTTAACTTTCTTATAGAATGCTCTGAATTGTTTTTCTCTGTTAAGGTTTTTATACATTTAAGTTCCGTATTTAGGTGGTTTCGTTTTTTTCTTTTGTACCGGGTGGTCCAATAAGCCGATCTCTCGGCTATATATCACAAACTATTCATGTTATAACTTTAGGAGAAAAAATTCCTTTGTAAAAGTGGCCAAGAGAAATCGCTGGAAATAAATTTCAAGTTTCTGGGTTAACCGATAGGGGGCGTAACCTGTGAAGAAAACTTTGAAAACCAGTTTTTTTGGGAAATATGCTCAATTATACCAAGTGTTAAATAAGTAAACTAGAAAGAGGCCTAAATTCTGCACAAATTTGTTCGAGTACTTTTTTTTATTTGTTTAAATAGAGGGTGGGGAAGAGTGGGAAAGTATTTGTGGATAAATACCTATAACTTTGGTTTGGATTAACCGATTTTAACAAAATTAGTGTCATTAGAATGAGTGTGGACGATTTAATTTACATCTACTATAAAACAATTGCATTTAAGCTTAATTGTCATGGGTAGAGGGTACTTTCAAATAGAAAAAATTAAAATTTGTTTTTCTTTAAAATGTTAAATAGAAACACCTATTTATTGTGAATTATAACGGAACTGGATTTAATTCTTAAAAAAATGACGCAAATCGCATGTTGATAGATTTTGTCAAACTCGAGATATGAATAAAAACGTATAAACATAAGTATAGTATTGACTCACCCTTTATTATAACTTTAAATTAAATATGTGAAAGATTATACAAATATCTCGATCATTAAAACTTAGTGTCCAATGAAATGTTCAAATTGTTTTCCATCGTTGACCACACAAAGATGTAATCTTTGGCGCTTAGACATAACAGCTGCTTCAATCTCAGCTGTTGATATACTATCTAATGCGTTTATAATGCGCTGTTTCATGTCATCTCGTGTGGTTGGTCGAGTTTGGTACACTAAGTCCTTCAATCTTCCCCACAGATAAAAGTTCAGACATGTTAAGTCTGGAGATCTAGCTGGCCATGAAAATATACTTCCCCTTCCAATCCATTTATTTGGATAAATTGCATACAAATAATCTCGAACTCGTCTGGAAAAGTGCGCAGGACACCCGTCATGTTGTAATATCATATCTCGTCTTGTTTAATATATTTAATAATTTCAATATTAATATCTATTGAAAAAGTGTAATCTTCAATTCGAATTATTAATATAACACTTGTTAACAATGTTTTGACTGCTGTCAATAAATAAACAATATGATCTCCCCGTCAAATTCATTGTCTCAGCCTACTTAGTTTCGAAAAAACCATTTTTAATCATATGAAAAAATAACAATGGTCAAAATAGATATCAACATTAAGATTCTTCTGCTATAAAAAAATTTGAAAATACCTACTGACTTATTTTTTAATTTAATTTATATCTAATATAGGGTGAGTCAATACTATACATACTTATGTTTATGCGTTTTTATTCATATCTCGAGTTCGACAAAAGCTATTAACATGCGGTTTTTACCATTTTGTTACCAATTTAATCCAGTTCCATTATAATTTACAATAAATAGGTGTTTCCATTAAAAATTTTGAAGAAAAACAAATTTTAATTTTTTTTATTTGAAAGTCCCCTCTACCTACGACTATGAAAACTAAATGCAAGTATTTTATAGTAGATGTGAATTAATTCATCCACACTCTTTCTAATGACACTAATTTCATTAAAATCGGTTGATCCAAACCAAAGTTATAGGTATTTATCCACAAATACTTTCTCACTCTCCCCCATCTTTTATTTGAAAAATAAAAAAAAGTACTCGAACAACTTTGTGCAGAATTTAGGCCTCTTTCTAGTTTACTTATTTAACACTTGGTATAATTGGGCATATTTCCCAAAAAACTGGTTTTTAAAGTTTTCTTCACAGGTTACGCCCCTAGCGATTAACTCATAAACTTGAAAGTTATTTCCAGCGATTTCTCTTGACCACTTTTACGGAATTTTTTCTCCTAAAGTTATAACATGAATAGTTTGTGATATATAGCCGAGAGATCGGTTTATTGGACCACCCGGTACATGCTCTTTTGTTCTCTTCTCTTTGTCTGGTAAATATCTACAGTTGTTCTAGTTCGTCGGGTGAAATATCAGCAACTATTCTAAAAACTGACAAAAAAAACCTAACATTTTACTTTAAACAATAAATTGGTTTAATTATTTCTAAACTAAAGATAATACGGTTATAAAGGTATTACGTCAATAAAGGTTTCTAATAATACGAGGTAACTTTAAAATTAAACAAAGTCAGTATTTTTTGAGCATTCCACAAATATACTATTTATGTGTTCCAAGCACATTATTACACAAGTAACACTAGTACATTGTTTTTTGACTCTTCTGACTTCCATAGTAAAAACAACGATCATGATATGTTTTAATATTTTGCGCATTTTAACGTGATATCAAACATTTCTCTGAGTCGCATACTTATCCTTGGTATGTTTATTGCTATTCCACTACGACTTGCATGTGGTTTAAGCAATTGTATACCCATTGTCTCTACAAATGTTCTAAGTGCTATCCGTTGGGCCGTCCAAGCAGAATGACTTCCACTCCACTTGTCCTTTGGTGGCATTGTAATAAATTATTATGTCAGGCTTATCAGTGTGTAGATCTAACGTATTATTGTTGGTATCAGGAGCACAACTTTTTTCGGTTTTCGAATATACGAAACAACAGTACATTTGTCTTAAAATGCAAACATGCTTGTAGTAGACCTATTTAAAAGCGTGGTAAACTCCAAAGGCAGTTCTGCCTATTTCTTCGAAGAGTTCCAATTATAAGACCATGAGAAATTTTTATTGGATCATTTGACCTATCATAAATTACATATTTATATAATAATGATATACAGTGCTTTTCAGATAAAACTATCCACCTTAAATAACTTTTGAACTTCTAATTAAAAAAAAAACGCAAAAACACGTCAAATAGTATTTGAAGGAGGACATTATATCATATTTAGGATTGCTGCGAAATGAACACATTTGTTCATCTTAACCCTTGTATCATCCTTCTATTTTTTTAAATTACTTCCTACTTTTTTATTTTATATTTGGATTCTTCTTTTTGTACTGATTTCAAAAATGTATAATACATTTGGCTTGTATTGATTAGTTTATGAGAATGACATTTTTTTCTTTTAAGAAGATTATTCTCTCACCTTAATTGACTGTAACAATATAGGTTATAGCATAATTTAAACTTTTTACATATTTAATCGTACTATTTGTAGTATTTTACCTTCAAAAACAAAGAAAGAACAAACTTAACTTTTTATCTTCGAGTATTATCCAAGGTTTTCGATATAATTTGGACATTTATTTTATTCGGCTAAAACCCATGATAATTTGTTATAGGTAACTTATATTAGGTATAACAGACTATTTTGACACGTGTGCAATTAGATTGCTGAAATAGTTTATACTTTGCAAGAAAGAATCGAGATTGTAGGTTTATGCTACAAAAATAATAATTGTGTAAGAGCTGCTGCTACAATTCTTAATGAAACACACCACAATAAATATGCAACTCATAAATATGTTATTGAACTGATACAGAAATTTAGAGCAATAGGGTCAGTTTGCAATAAAAATCATAACCAACAAGGACTTACAAATATCAAAGCAATCTAAGTAGCCGTTTTAGAGCAAGTTAGCTTAGAGGCTGAGCAATCACAGTCACTGTCAACAATAAGCAGAGCAATCGGTGTTTCATCTTCTACAGCCTTCCGATAAAATTAAATTAGTACAAGAGTTAAATGAAGAAGATTTTGATCTTCTTCAGTATCCTCAAAGAACAAACGTATGGTGTGGTATCCCAGGTGATCACATTATCGAACCCTTCTTTATCACTGAAAACTTAAATGATGCATCGTATCTTGAGTTACTTAGGCAAGTGATTGATCGTATTAGAACAATAGTAGAAAATGATGATAACCCTTTCGACGATTTGGTTGTATTTCAACATGATGGAACTCCTCCACACTTTGCTCTACCTGTGCGACAATTTTTAAATAAAACGTTTCCAGCTCGATATGTAGAAGAGGACAGATGATGGATTGGCCACCTAGGTCACCGGATTTAACACCCATAGACTTCTTCTTAGGCGGGTATTTAAAAACAAAAATTTATGCTACTCAACTAGAATCTCCAAATGATTTACAACAAAAAAATAGAGGATAAATGTCGACAATTAAATCCAGACGTGTTAAGCAATGTCAGAGAAGAAGTTCAAAATAGAATGTACCATTGTGTGGAAGAGACTGGCAGTCATTTTGAACAATTATTATAAACATTTTTGGTAGCGAAATGTTCATTTTAAATGATTGTAATAAAATTGTTAAATTTTTTTTTTCAATCGAATCACTTCAGGTATAAGTATTTTACCTTATGTAATTCATGTCTGAAATCACTACATAGAGAACGATCCAAATATCAAATAGAAAATAGGGAAGTAATTTAAAAAAATAGAGGGATAATACGAAGGGTGAGAGAGTGTATTTTCCAGTAACCTTAAATATGATATAATGTCTCCCCCTTCAAATATTAATTGACGTTTTTCCTAAAAATTAGAAGTTCAAAAGTTATTTAAGGTGGATATTTTTTTTTATTTGAATCCTAAAAGCATCAACTACTTTGGGTTATTAGCTGTACTATAGTTATAAATAGTAGTTTATTACATAGATAATTTAATCTAAAACAGTATTTTTGATTAATTGCTAGGTTTACAATAAGGTTAAAATATAATATTTTACAATTATTGTAATTAGGGTTCACAAAACAATAGTTAAAATTTATTTAAAACATTAATATCTTTCAGGTAGTTAAACATGTTTGTAAATTTACAATTTGTTACTAAGACTGCTTTTATATTGTTAGGTAGTGAGTGTTTTTATCTTTCACTGATATATTTAGGACACTGGATGTATTCTTATAGTATATAGTAATTATAAAACCATTCTAAGAAACAATAATCAGAAAGTTTACAAAAAGGTTTATGACCGATATATTTAGGGTGGAAATTCTATTTAATTTTGCCAAACAAAAATTTAAAATCATAAAACCGGCCTTTAAGAGATGTGTACTTCATTTGAAATAAAGTATCTCTAATAATATATGCCATATTTATCCAAATTGTATTACGACTTCCTTTCATATTCCACGTCATTTTTTCCACTATTTGTTTTGGCTTTGTACTTTAATATTTAAAACAAGTAACTTACATTGTTGGCCTTACATTGTTGGAACTTACATGTCTTTTGTGTATTACCTTAAAGTCCTAAATTCATTTTATCGTCAATATCATCCTAATCATCATCACGGTGATACCGCACTTAAGGGAACTCGGACCTTATCAAACTTCTTGCACCCTTGTACTCTGTGCCTTCCATGGATTTTCCAGTCGGCGATACCGATCTTCTCAACAGCCTGTGTTACGCTGTCTATCCACTAAGCGTTGGTCTGCCCTATGTGGGCTGCCACTGGTCCTATTCTCACCGGCTGTTGTGTTAGAATGTTCGATTCCAGGACCAGGCTACATGTCCTGCCCACTGCAGACAGTTTCGCCTAACTATAGTGGCAACATCTTTGTTGCCTATGTACAAAACTTATGTTTGTAGATAGGTCCGTTTTTACAGATCGCTCCGTTCTGAACATTCACTTCACTTTCTTTAAATTTTGTTCAATTTTGTATGTGCTAAGGGAACTTTCTTTCTTTCGGAAGAATTTGTCAATAATCGTAATGTCTAAAAAATCCTCTAGTCTCAAAACCTATGTCTTCTATGTATCGCTTTATATCCATTCTTGAATTTACCCATATATGCATTAAAATTAAAATCAGCATCATCATCATTCAGGCTTTACAATCCTGTATGGGTCCTAGCTTCCTCAAGAATTTCTCTCCAGTCGTCCCTATTCATCGCCGCACGTATTCCCACGTCTTCATTGATGTTATCAAGAAACCTTGTTCTGGGTCTTCCTCTTCTTCTCTGACCAATGGGTTTATCAAGGAGTATTTTTCTGAGCTGGCGTAATCCGCATTACATGCCATATCCACCTCAGACGTCCTATCTTAATATGTTTTACGATATCAAGTTCCTGGTATATTCTATAAAGTTCGAAGTTGTATATCGTCGTCTCCACACTCCATATTCGCCTTAGTGCTTTTCTTTCATAACATCCTAACATGTTTTCATTATTTTTTGTCCAGGTCTATGAACCATATGTTAGGACTGGGCGTATTATTGTCTTGTAGAATTTTATTTTTATATTTCTCGATATAATTGTGATCATTAAAATCACCTTCTATTAGGAATCTCTACTCTGAAGGAATATCACCCAGTTGCATCCTAATGCACAAATAAATTGCACAAAAAACTGTAATATGAAAGAACGGAAAGCAGGGAAAATGAGAATTGATCCCTGTCGATATCGGATCAGAAGATTCCATATAAGTATTAAATTATAATGTGAACGTCCTTTTGTTTTGTTACGATTATACTGTACTTATTGTTCCGCAATAATTCGTGAGTCTGCTGCCAAAAAATTCAAACATTCAGAAGTAGGTCAGTAGTAGCATACTTCAAAGTATAATAAATATAATATAATTAGAAATCCGCTTTTCGTTTACGCTGACTCAAAATAAAATAAATCCGTCAACTGGTGAATATTGAAATAATTCAAAATTCCCATGACCATCTGTTCTGACTGGGGCTGTACAGGGCGGAGCGTTCTGTTTAGCACCTCCTCGAAGTATTTTTGTTTGAGGATCAGTTGACTTTGTGCGAGTTTCATAAATCAAAAGTGTATTTATATCTAAATAAAATGTAGTAAATCTCATTCTTCAAAAAACCACTTAACAAAAGACTTTTAGGAGTAGTAAAACAGAAATATGATTTAAATGAAAAAAATATTTAAAACACGATTTATTAATTGGGGTAACAGACAAGTTATTATACATACATATTATTATGTATAAGGCCAAATTTTTCTCTCTTAAAATTGTGTTGTTGAACAAATAGTTTATTTAATATATTTTTGACACCCATAATGTGATTTTATTGAGATAATAAATTAGTTTATATGTAATTTAAGGTATATTTAAAAATTTAACAAAAATTCTTCTTTTTGGTATAATAATAATAATAATAATAATGTTTATTTACTTCCCAAAATACAATATAAAACAATGTTACAATATGTTAGTTTTATATATTACAATTACAAATTCAAAGTTAAATATTTTGTACAAACAAATAGTTGTTAGCAAATAAAAAAAGATGAACTTCCCTGATGAACCAGAGGTTGTGCTCAGGGATTACACTCATTTACACTATTCAATATTTGTTCTACAGTATCATTAGGTTGATAATATATAATATTGTTACAAAGTATACTGTATAGTATTATTTATACGATGAATTTAATTAAAGAAGATCGCATCCAAAATTTCGGATCCAGTGTTCTTCAGAAATTTTGTAAAAATGGATTTAATCATGTTAAATGAGTTGATTTTTCTAATATAGGTTTTATAGATCTCGGGTAAATAGTTAAATATTCTAGGAATGAAGTAAGAGAAATTGTGTTTTCCAATTGATCTATAAGCACTAGTAATTTGGACATAATCATGAACTTTTCTTCTAGTGCTGTAAGTATGATCTATTGATTTTAAAACATGTTTATTTTTGTATGTAAGCAAAATAATGTTAAACAAATATAACTAACTGTCTTATACTAAAAATATCTGCTTGCTGATAAAGAAGTTCTGAAGAATATAATCGAGATTTTTTTAGCATTATTTTCAAAAACCTTCTTTGTAATATTTCGAGTTTATTTAAATAAGAAGCATAAATATGTTCCACCCCATGGTAAAATAGCATATCTAAGACGTGACTCTATCAAAGAATAGTATACTGTCTTTAAGTAAGACAAATTAAGAATATTGCTTAGATATCTAAATATGTATAATAACATTCTTAGAGTTTTACATACCATATCAATATGCACGTCCCACTTCAAGTGACAATCAATATAAACACCTAAATATTTTATGTATTTTTTCCTATTTATTTTAATGAACGCGTTATTATAGCTTAGATTTAATTCCAAGAAGTCGGGTAAATTGTTTTTGTATATTGAAAATGGTATGAAATAAGTTTTATCAGTATTAACTGTCAGTAATTTCCTATTTAACCATTCTAGAACCTTTACAGTTTCTGTTTCTGCCAAAGTTTTAAGTTTTTCCCAAGAATTACTAGTGTAAAGTATGACAGTATCGTCAGCAAAACAAATATTCTTTCCGTTTATTTTCATTGATGCTAGATCATTTATATATATTGAAAACAGTAAAGGTCCTAAAACAGTACCTTGCGGCACACCATACTCAATGGTTTTTTCAGCACTTACTTTGTTATTAATGTTAACAATTTGCGATCTATTTTTTAAATAACTTTGAAATAGTAAGTACGGTATGCCCCTTATTCCAAGATGATCCAAAGCACTTAACAACTGATGATGACTAACAGTGTCAAATGCCTTAGCTAGATCCAAAAATATCGCTAAAGTAGAAGAGCCATTATCCAGTATCTTATATAAATAATCAGTAGCGGACGTTATAGCATCTGTAGTAGAATATCCCTTCTTGAAGCCAAATTGGTTTGGAGACAGCAGGTTAAACTTTGTAAGATATTGATTTACACGTTCAGCTAAGGCCTTTTCAAAAATGTTTGCCAGGCTGGTAATAAGTGATATAGGACGATAATTTTGCATCAATTTTGTATCACCTTTTTTAAATATAGGTATAATTACAGCTTTTTTAAAAAGATCAGGACATATGCCATGTTCAAATATTTTATTTATTAAATCAGTTATCGGATCAACAACATAATTACTAATGATCTTTAACAGATCGGCGGAAATATTGTCTATGCCAGGAGATTCTATACTCTGACTTTCTGATTTTGTTACAGGTTTTAGAAAAACGTACGTGTGATGTTTTTTTTGGAGGATCAGAAGAAGATGATATATTAATATTTTTAGCAAGCGTGCACCCTACATTAGAAAAATAATCATTAAAAATATCGCTAATATTCTGACTATCAGTGATTACCTCATTATTTTGATTTAAAATGGAACAAATTTCACTTTTTGTACTGTTATTATCCAATTTTTTAGTAGTATTCCACAGACCTTTAGAACTATTTTTATATTTTGTAATTTCCGTGTGAAAATAATTTTTTTTGCCTCAATAATTAGCTTATTTAATTTATTTTTGTAAATTGTGTATTCTTTTTTTAATGTTAGGTCATCTGGGTTGTTCACAGATTTTCTGTAAAGTTGATTTTTTTTATTAACCGATTTTAATAAGCCGTCTGTCATCCAGATATTTCGCTTAACCTCAATTTTTTTTCTTTATTTCTTTGGTATTTTTATTGATTAATGAAATAAGGGTGTCGGTAAAATTATTTAAGAAAGCATTCGGGTTATTCATATTAGAACAGTAATCCCAATTTTGAAGACTAAGATCTCTTTTTAAATCATCATAATTAACTATTTTTCTAAAGTGGTACCTACTTATTTTTGAGTGACATAGTCATTTGTTGAAATAAAATTTTTAGGTAAATTATTATTTGTGTATTGACACAGGCAATTTAATACAAATTATCTGTGATACATATTCTACTTAAAAATAAAGATGGTCAAGTAAATACCTGGTGTTTATATATCATCTTCATATATGCGCTAGTCAGGTAAATATTCATCATCTACAGCTTGGGCTGGTGCTGGTCTAGAAAATTACATTAATAAAGTACCTGCTTCATACAAAAATCAGTGACATTAAGTCCTTGAGGTCTTTAATTTTTTAATCTGATAGTGGAATTCTCTGATTGGTTAGTGAGGTTAGCGTAATTTCTCATGAACTACTGCTTGATGCAAGCTCAGACAGAACGTGTACCATTGCCTTAAAATAATCTGAATCAAAAAAGTTTTATAAGAAACTTTTGAAAGTGCATCTGTGCGATACTGTAACCATCTTATGTGAAGCCAAGAAATATTTTCGTTGTCAGTGTTTAGTTTGAGATGCACGTAGTGACTTTTTAGAATTTGTAAGCAATTCAGGAAATCTTTTTGTTCCACTTCTAAAACTTCAATAGAAGGATTTCTCAGAACCATTCTAATTAAGTTCGCCTAGTCATTGAGTACTTTTATTTAGACTGTTGTAAAAGGGACAATATAACAGCAACATAAATATTTCTTGATTGTCCTGAACAGCAGTCACTGTACATGTTAATTTCATTCATATTTGCCGGTAAGGGAAATATATTGTCTCAAACATGATGGTATTTCTTTTCCTCCTCTAGCGCATATTGATTCGTTCCAAACGTAATAAACGGCATGTTTATTTTTATTTGTGCAGCTGGAGATAATGAGGTTTAAGTCCATAATGATTTTTATGAAATGAAATATTGTTTTGAAGCGTGGGTCTAGCTAGTTTCAAAGTCAAATGACAAAAATGCAACACTTTCAGAATTACAGCTTCGGAATTTATTATTTTTGTTTCTCCTTGTATGCTCGATCTACCATGGCAAGATGCCGGCTATAATTCTCTTTATGAACTGCTTGTTCTTGCAAATCGGAAGTTGTATCGATTAATGAATTATACTGATCGCACTTTGCACAAGTATCATTGAAGAAGGGGGTGGCACATCACAAGAAGGAGGGTGAAATGACATAGGGCGAAATAGAATAACAAAATTTGGGGTAGCTCGCCATGCAAGATCAAATGACATACCGACTGGACTAGTATTTTAATTTTAAAAATATTTGTCGTCAAGGCCTCTCAAGTGTCGAGTGTTTATGTAATGATTAAGCCATGATTTTTATCCCCACACAAATAGTCTAAGATTCAAGTATGTATTTGTAAATCGTTTAATAAGTTGCATATAAATATTTTATTTCTTATCAGTATTTAAGTTAAATTTTTTCATATATCGTTATAGAAGTGGTGTTTACTTAAGGAGTAAATTTCTTTTAAATCATTTTTATATGACCTTTAGTCTATTTTTAAATGTTATTGTTTAAAACATTCAAATGTTAGGTTCTAACAATAGAGTAACACGAGCTGACTTGATTAAAATTGATTTAATTGTTGCATTTTAAAACGCAAGCTAAATCTGTCACTAAATTATAGTGAAATAATAAAAAAATTTTACAAAGCATGGCATTGGCCAACATCACGCCAATGAAGGACATAATCCTAACCCTCAGCAGGAAGTATGTCCTAAGAACCATAGCTGGCTCGAACAACCGAGCAAAATGTACATTAAAGACGCCTTGCACACATAGAGGGCAAATACTCACCAGGTATCCCACTAAAAAAGTTTTATTTCCTCCAGCTAAACTACTACATAACGCTGGACCTAAACTTCCTGATGAGTAATAGTTTATTCGTCTTCCGGGTTTGGACCGTGTCATTTGTGAGTGACCCAAAAGTGGGTTCATCTCGACGTTTCGCTACAATTGTATGTAGCTTCTTCAGGAGAACAAAGAAAAAGAAAAAAGAAAACAAAAGAACAGGAAGATGGGTAGTTAGCAACGGTAACTCAGTTACTCAACGCAACCAGAGGCGAATACTAACTACCAAGATGGGCATTTGGTCACAGTAACTCAACTACTCAACGCAGCCAGAGGTGAAAACCAAATGCCAGGACGGGATTCACGTCCAACAGCTCAGAACACTAACGCGTCGAGAGGCGGGGAGTGAATCCGACGATTACTCCGCTACCGCTCTATTTATAGTCGCGGTGCCTGTCGTGTCGGGACGTATCGGCACACTTCGTGGCGCGAACGTCAAGAAGCGCGCGCTGGCCAATCATGTGGCTGCATCGTGGTGGCGGGACCGGACGGTGGCTCTAGACTGAGATTCCAGATGGGAGACAAGTAGTATCCTTCCTCTCGATTTCTGAACCCGACAACCTTAGAGAAGAACTTGGCCATCTGCAAAAAACCCTTGTCGCCAATGGTTACTCCAAGTCCACAATTCAAAATATTACACACCGACATCTACATCCCCCTTTACACCCTAGGACAACAAATTCAGAATCTTCGGGTAATACTCCTGTGGCTTTTCTTCCGTATATTCGAAATATCACTGATAGGATTGGCAAAATTCTTCGCAAAGAAGGTATCAGGACTACTCTTCGACCACCCAAGAAAATCTCACAATATCTACCCTCTCCTAAGGACCCATTACCGCCCCTATCTTCCTGTGGTGTCTATTCTATTCCTTGTTCATGTGGACATGTGTATATTGGCGAAACTGGTCGTTCCGTCAAAACTCGGATTCAAGAGCATCAAAGATGCATTCGATCAGGTCTTTTCTCCCATTCTGCAGTTGCCGAACACTGCCAAGAAACCGGTCATTCCATATTGTTCGAAAAAACCCATATTATTTCTAAGAGCCCCTTCTTTTATTCCAGGAAAATCCGCGAATCTCTAGAGATCCGAAAAAATCCCCATAATATCAATCGAGAGGAAGGATACTACTTGTCTCCCATCTGGAATCTCAGTCTAGAGCCACCGTCCGGTCCCGCCACCACGATGCAGCCACATGATTGGCCAGCGCGCGCTTCTTGACGTTCGCGCCACGAAGTGTGCCGATACGTCCCGACACGACAGGCACCGCGACTATAAATAGAGCGGTAGCGGAGTAATCGTCGGATTCACTCCCCGCCTCTCGACGCGTTAGTGTTCTGAGCTGTTGGACGTGAATCCCGTCCTGGCATTTGGTTTTCACCTCTGGCTGCGTTGAGTAGTTGAGTTACTGTGACCAAATGCCCATCTTGGTAGTTAGTATTCGCCTCTGGTTGCGTTGAGTAACTGAGTTACCGTTGCTAACTACCCATCTTCCTGTTCTTTTGTTTTCTTTTTCTTTTTCTTTGTTCTCCTGAAGAAGCTACATACAATTGTAGCGAAACGTCGAGATGAACCCACTTTTGGGTCACTCACAAATGACACGGTCCAAACCCGGAAGACGAATAAACTATAATTCTGACTCTGGCCGTGGAAGCCTACGATTTCATTTCCTGATGAGTATTTTGAAATTCTTGAAACATTCCCCATCTACTATCGCAGATATAGACTGCGCGCCAAAAACGCTAATAAAGAATAAAGTGGGTAGATACCACTTCTTCTTGTGCGTTCTTATCGATCACACACACAAGTCACCTTCTTTTCCCCCTGCTCCTTAGTAGTCCACTACTTCTTGGCTCCTGCATCATTTAATTGACAGTTCTCACACCACCCACAACTCCGTTAAAAAAAGGAGTCACCCATTCCTTGAAGAGGCGCAGGCCTAAACAATGTTAAAACTCATGTGTCATGACAAAGCATGGCTTACATATATGCTTTATAGACTTTGAAAAGGCCTTTGACAAAGTACGCCACAATAAACTCAAATAAACCCTGGAGGGTAAGAACATCGACACCAGAGACATATAAATAATATTAAATCTGTACTGGAATCAGCGATCTAATATAAAAATAGAAGACCAAACATCGGACAAAATAGAAATACGTAGAGGAGTACGACAGGGTTGTATTATGTCACCGCTCTTGTTTAATATCTACAGCGAACAAATATGCCAAGAAGCTCTGTCACATGCAAACGAAGGGATAATAGTCAATGGAGAAGTTATCAATAACATTCGATATGCTGACGATACTGTGATAATGGCAAGAAGAGCGGAAGAACTAATTGAAAGTTGAATGAGATATGTAATAACTACAGCATAAGGATGATCGTCAAAAAAACCAAATATATGACCTTCAGTAAGAATCCAATACATGACACGAGTATCGCAATAAACGGTACCCAACTCGAAATAGTAAGCGATTACAAATACTTGGGAACCCTCATCAATGAAACAGGTGACCAAAATCACGAGATAAAAAGACGTATTGAAATTGCCAGGTCTACCTTCATCCAGTTAACCCGTGTATTTTTCAAAGTAAGTCATCATGTTCGGCCAAAATATTATTTTTTGGCCTCATATTTGTGTCCATTATTTTTTATGTATTGTTGGAACATAATTCTGCCACGCCACAGGACCATGGACTTATCCAAAGATGAGTTTTTTCCAGGGTAATTTTTGATGATAATGATAATGATGATTTTATTCATTAAAATAATCAACAATGGGTCGGATTTTATATAGCCGATCATTTATAGGAATTTCTGTTGAGGGATAGAAATACAAGTACCTTAAGATGGCTAGAAAACGATCTCTACTCATATATTGTCCAAAACACAAACTAAATAATCTATGAGTTCTTCAATAATCTGGCAATATTTTATTGTTCCAGTATGAAACAGCAAACCAAATTTTTTAATGCAAATTCGCTTTCCGCATATATATTCGATTGATTAACTATATGTTGCACTAATTTGTTATCAAACAGTAGGCAGAAGAAATCAAATGCATTTTTATGCTCACCCATGTCCACAAGAAAGTTCTGTGCTCGCGTAAGTGAAGTGGACTTCATGGAACATTGAGTTTTATTTCAGACTCTAACTTTATTTGTTATTTTAGGAGTAACGGTTACTTGATCATTGATAAGTAGTTCTGTTACCTCCTCAATATTAGCGATATATGGTTCTGCTACCTCCTCAATATTAGTGATATCATCTAAAAATAATACAGAGATACATTTTCGAAAATTTAAAAATCTTAATTTTTACCTGTCATCATCAGAACTTTTCTCGTCACTAGGTTTGTAAGAAACATGTTTAAACTCGTCTATCTCACTGTCACTTTCTAGTATTATTTGTAATGGTTCCTCTTCACTAAAATTTTTTGATTTTTTGTCAGATATTTTACTTGATTTAGAACTTTTAGGCCGCGACGGACCTGACTCCAAGTCACTAATATTTTTTATAATGTATTCGAATAATTGCAATTTACCACGAACTACGTATATTTCAACGTTATTCAACATACAAACGATGATTTTAAAAATATTTAAGTACTCAACTAGTTTCACGGATAGTTTTATACTAACTTGGATCCAGCACATTTACCCAGCACAACCATAACTATTATTTTAACTTTATATGTTGTCATCCATCTGTAGATCTTCTATGCCTTCTTCACTTTTAGATAGGTACTCTGTTTTCGCGAGGGTAATATCTAGGCCAGCCTTGGTATATTCTTCTTGTAGTTTCTTCATCATGTAGCTGAGGCCGTCTTGGTCTTGTGCAATCACTACTTCATCGTCTGCAAAGCTTAACGTATATATAGTCGGTTCGCTATATTTATGCGGGTTTCAGATTAACAAAATTATGCTAATGACTCATTAATAACCAGTTGCAGTAAACGACTTCCCAGAAAATTAGGTAAAAACTGCATTAATGGTCATATTTTAGAATACATTAAAATAACATTAGAGTAGGTATAAATCTGTTACAATATTGCAGTTGAATTGATTCTTTGCCAGTGTTGACATTGTATGTTTGGTGGAAATATTTAAAAATGCCTAGACGTGTGTTAGATGTAGATAGTCTAATTTTTAGTGTACATAAGTATTTTACGGATGAAAAAGAAAATGGCGGTCCTTTAAAATCGATAATGTCTGTTCAACAACGCGTATGTGATGCTCTAGGAATTGGTGAAACCAAAAGAGGAGTATTACAAAATCGCAATAATGAACGGCCGAAAGAAGATCACCAAAAAACTCGCCTATCATTGAAAACAAAAGATATTCCAGATGGAAAAAAATTTGAAATTCGTGATACCATTTATCGAATGCGAGCCAACAAGGAACACGTGACCTTAGTCTATGGCAAGTGATACATAATTTGGGTTTCAAATTTCAAAAGGAGGATAACGGAAAAGCCCTTTGTGAAAGAAGTTCTGTTGTGCATAAAAGAATTAACTTTTTAAGAAAATATTCTAAATTAAAAGAAGAAATGGCAAATTTTATATATTTAGACGAAACATGGATATTTTCTAGGGGTGCAACCAAGAGAATATGGCAAGATGATAACGTAAAGTCTATCAAACATACTGATGAAGAAGGGAAGCGACACATAATTTTACATGCAGGAGGGAAATCGGAAGGTGCTGATTTAATATTTTCATCTAAATCAAAATCAAGTGACTATCACAATAATATGAACACAGAAATGTTTGTAAAATGGTTACATGAAAAACTTCTCCCAGGTTTAACTGAGCCCAGCGTAATTATTTTAGACAATGCACCTTACCATTCTGAAGTACTAAACAAAAGTCAAACGAATTCTTGGACTGTTAATAAAATTAAAGAATGGTTGACAAAGGAACATATACCATTTACACAACATATTTTAAAATCAGAATTATTACGCTTGGCAAATATTCAAGCAAAACCAAAAACCTTTGTTGTGGATCAGATTATTGAAAGTTACGGTCATCAAGTTTTACGTCTGCCACCGTATCATTGCCAGTTTAATCCCATCAAATATATATGGGGAATAGCAAAACAATATTATGACAACCATATTGGGCCTAACGGTTATAGCGACGACGCAGTTCGGGAAACTTGGCGAAAGGCACTTTCAATTGTAACTCCAGAAGTGTGGTGCAACTGTATATTCAAGTGCGAGAAACTAATAGAAGATTGGTGGACTCGTGAAAATAAAATAAACGAAATAAGTCCAATCATAATAACAATTAATGGTGATGACAGTAATGATGATGACGATTATGATATTTTTGATGATAATGACTGATTTTCATTTTTGTTGGCAAGTTAAATTTTTTTATTTTTATTAGAAATTCTCTCCATGGAACAAATATACATAGACCATATTTTCTGTATGAAGTGTAATATAAAATTATTATTAGGTTTATATTAGCCACATTAGACCCCATTAATGAAGTAATTTTCTTTATTATACTGTCAATTATATAAAAGATTTTCCATTATTATTTAATAAAAAAAAATTATATATTATTTTTCATTTTATTTGACCAGTTGATATTTCCCCAAAGACCAGGTAATTAAAACTGGGTACTTACAATAAAATTTTTAATCCGAAACCCGCATAAATATAGCGAACCGATTTTAGGTATTCGTTCCGTACCGGTACTTCCATGTCTTCGCATTTTCTTTTCCATGTACTCAAGGCTTTCTCTAAGTATATTTTGAATAGGGTTGGAAATGTGGAACAACCCTGCAGGAGCCCCTTTGTTGTAGTGAAGTCTCCTACGATTCTTGTTCTCACTTTAATGGACACTTTATTTTCTTTATACAGAGCTTTTGTAGCTTCTATGAGTTCCGTCTGTATTTCTAATTTGTACATTGCCTCCCATATTTCTGACCTTGGTGCAGAGTCATAAGCCTTTCTCAGGCCCACAAATGTCGAATGTATATCTCTATTTTTTGCTTTTTTCTTTTCCAACAGTTGTTCCAGTGTGTATATGTGGCCTATGCCTGATCTTCCTGCCGCGAAGCCTGTCTGATCCTCCTCGATTTTGCCTTTTATCGATTGCTCTATTTTTTCTCGTATCTTATATGCTCGTATATTTCTTCGATGTTGCCGTACCCAAATTCTATTAATTTTTGTATTATAACATATATTATATTGAAATTGAATTTTAAATATCAAATTATCGGTATACGTACAAAAATGTAGTGTCTTGGCTTCCAAGGAAGCAATTTTCTTCATTTTTGGAATGGAGCCATCTAAAAAAGCATTACCAAATACTGGAGATGCTTTAGTTGTATTATAAATAAATAAATTTATTTTTACTTCAGTCGTGAGAGACGAAAATACCACTGAACCTCTAAAAAGTATATGAACAATCTGTAAATTATGGCTTTTTAGTTGGTCAGTTGAAGCGTTGCTTAGTTATTTAATCCGAAACCCGGTCAGTTCACCGAAAAAGCTCATAGTTATATGGTAAATTTTTCATTTCTATATACATTTTCAATAACATACTAATCTTTACAGATCTGTACAATATAATTATGAAATGACACACATTAACAATTAAAAGATACGACTTATCAATTCGAATAAATTTTTTTATTTGCTTATTTAACACTCAATTGCCTGCACTTATCTAAATATTACACTTTACACTTTCGATAATACGCCTGGATCCAAGATAATTTTATATTTATATCGAGCATTTGCCAGTTAGAATGTCAGTTAATTCTTAAATTTTTAAAATCAAGACTCATCCGAATTAGCACACATTCAAAATGGTTGTCCCTGGAAAATATAGTGTAATTGGGGAAGAAAATTTAATTCAACATCTCAAAGAAGCTGGTGAGTATATTTGTTGTTATTTTTAATAATAAACTGTATTATTTCTCAATATTAAATTTATTTGAACGATTTTGTTAACTCTAAAATTTCGTTCGTTATGAGATCGATTATGGATGTCATGCTTACTCGTCTGTTTCAACAACAATTCTAAAAGTTTTAGACACCATTCAAAATAACGTTCTTAGAATAATATGCGGTGCATTTAGAAGAACTCGAAGTCTTCAGGCCGAACTCTAAGAAGGCAGGAATTAATACTCTCATGTGCAACGCAACGAAGCAGTACTCTTAACAATGTTAGCAAACCATTAGCTCCTCGAATCTTCAGCACGCAAAAACCCACATTCCCTCATCATAAATTAATTAAACCTTGAAGTCCTCGAAATCTATCCTAGCAAGATGCTAATTCCCTCTCCTTGGCTAATATCTTCTCCTCACACAAATTTGGATCTGTTAGAAAATAAAAAAGCATCGCCGTCTAATTAATTAAAAATATCAAACCTTAATTTCTCAATTTTTCTCATTTAGACAGTTATTCACTCATGGACCTAAGACAAAACATTGTGTAGGATCCACCTTTATAACAAAGGATGAAATAAATAAATATAAACTAGCAGAGATTAATATTGTCTTAACAGGAGAACTCTTTGAAATATATAAAGCCATATGTCACGATACAAAAAGTTTGCTAAGTTTACTATTTTTCTAGCCTATGGTCCAACTCATTAGACAAGAATTGCACAATCTAAATCACAGACACGTTGCTTTCCTGTGAGTGTCATCTCATATTGAAATCACGAAAAACAATCTGACAGGTTGTAATAATACTTATCTGAATGGGAAGTAGGGGATTAAAAGAGAAATAGGAAATCCGGGTGCAAGTATCTCCACCTTGCAATCCGGCGATCAGGTGTTTGGAGGGACACAACGGTGAGCTTTGTAGATCTATAGATCTGTGATGGAGTATAATTATTTAGAAACAAAATTAGGAATTAAAATGTACCAAAGAAAATGACAAAATTTGGTACTAACAGAAAAGGGAAATATAAAGGGCGGCACCTAGTCCGGGGACGAGGAACGAGGAACACTCGACACTGGACTTATAGGAAGATTGGTTTATAAAAGATTTAAAAAAAATGATAGACAGGCTAAACCTCTCTAAGAAGCCAAAATGTATACATAATCAAAAAGAAAGAGAAACAAACACACTTATCTTATTTTGTCGCCCTGCATTCCTGTCCTGTATTAAACAAATAATTGCTACAAATTAACAAGGAAAATAGCAAAAACAAACAAAAAAGTAAATTTAGACAATCAGGTATTAAACAAATATTCCTAAATCTAGATAGAATACCTTTATAAATGGGTAAAGTTGAAAGGTGAATTTATATCAAAATTTAGCAAAAACACTTTAGCTTTTTAATAAAATTAGCTTAGTTATAGCATAATAATCATAATATTGTGGGTATTATAACATAACGTACAAGTATTACTGAACATACAAACTTTTATATTGTACACAAAAAAAAAAACAAAGATTAGTACGGAAAAAAAAATTTACGAACATACCTTGTACAGAAAAACATGGCACTAAATACGTAGGTAATAAAAGTTGGTAGGTAACAAATCAAATCAGGTATATTGGTTTGATTTACCAGATAAGAAACATTTTGCAATCGTATTTTCAAACATTTGTACTAATTTTAAATCAAATTAAACTTGCATAGGGCTTGGCTTACTTTTCTCCAGCCAGCATTGACTCTAAATTCTTAAATGAAATAAAATTTAACAATCGTAAAATAGTTTTGAAACACAATTTAAATAAAATTTAATTCATCTAGGTTTAGCGCAAAAACTTACCCCGGTGCAGATATCCCTTCCGACCACACCTTGCCCGTCGCCAAATTCAAAATTACGTTGAAAAGCATAAAAAGAAAGAAGAGAGAACATAAATCAGACATGAGCTTACTCAAGGATATAGAAGCGAGACAGAAGATATCACAAGGACTTAACCACGAATGTCTAGAACTTAAAAACAGACAAAAGGAAAATTATGTACAAGAAGAATCCGACGACTTAAACCAAATATTGAAAGAACTTAAGACTGTATTTCTAAAAGCTGAAGACTGCCTTAAATACACGAACCAAAGAGGCAAGAAACCGTGAATAATTAATGAAATATTAGAAATGATGAATGTGAGGCGACAACATAAGAACAATGGAATAAATATAAAGAAATACAAAGACTAATAAGAAAAAAGATAGTGGAAGCAAAAACACAGTGGCTTGTAGAAACTTGCGAAGAGATAGAAGACCTGCAGAATAAACATGATGATAGACTTCTCGATAAGAAAATTAAAGAAATGTGTGGGATCAGAAACTCTAGGCAGTGTGGAATAATAACAAGTACGGATAATAGAGTCCTGACCACAATAGAAGAAATAAGCGTTGAATAGCGAACATACATACAAAACCTATTCTCAGACGATAGAACAATAAATATTGATAGATAAACAAGCATCGAAAATAAAGACTTGCCCATCTTAACATCAGAAATAAAATACGCCTTAAAAAATATGAAAATCAGAAAAACCTCTGGACTTGACTACGTTCATAGTGAAATTCTACAACTTTTGGAAGAAGACAATTTAGAACTATTATCAAGACTCTTCAACAGTATATACAAGACTGGTACAATTACACAAGATTGGTTAACGTCTACGTTTGTGCCTATACCTAAATCAAACTACGCAAAAAAATGTAACGACTTTAGATTAACAAGTCTTATGCCCCATATTCTGAAGCTATTTCTAAAAATTATCCATAACAGAATTTACAAAACATGCGAAGAAGATATGGGTCCAGAACAATTTGGCTTCCGAAACTTTATGAGAACTCGAGAAGCTTTGTTCAGTTTCTTTGTTCTCATGCAAAAGTGCCGGGATCAACAAAAAGATGTGCACTTGTGCTATATAGATTATGAAACGGCTTTGGTCAAAGTGAAACACGATCAACTAATAGAATGCTTGCAAAAAAAGAACCTGGATCCAAACGTCATTAATACAATACGTGAACTCTACTGGAGCCAAAACGCTTCTGTCAAAATTGAAATGGGTGATACTAAAACGATAAACATCCAAAGAGGAGTTAGACAAGATTGTATACTATGACCATTATTATTCAACTTGTACTCAGAGGATATCTTTGCACATGTTCTAGATGAAGCACAAGAAGGAATAAAAGTCAATGGAAAAATCGTGAACAATATTAGGTATGCCGATGATACAGTATTGATTGATGGCAGTGAAGAAGAACTGAAGTAATTTAAAAAAAACCACGCACCATATGTAATAAACATACTAGTCAACGACACTCTAGTGGAACAAGTGAAAAAGTTTAAGTATCTAGGCTGTTGGATACATGAAACCTTAGACCAAGAACAAGAGGTTAAATGTAGAATAGAACAGGCAAGAAACACCTTCTTAAAGATGCGACAGTTACTCACTACCGACTGCGTTAGAAATGAAGAAGTTTTAAAGCGTATGAGTAGAGAACGTGAACTCACAGACATTGTCAAGAAGCGTAAAACGTCTTATCTTGGACACATATTTAAAAACGACAGGTATAACTTCCTTCAGCTTATTATAGAAGGGCAAATAGAAGGCAAACGCGGCCCGGGTAGACGACAAATGACCTGGCTGCGAAACATCAAAGATTGGACAGGATTAGACTTTCAAAGTTTAATAAGGAAAGCCCAAAATACGGAATACTTTGCAGAGGTCATCGCCAACCTTCGCTAAGAAGACGGCACCCAAAGAAGAAGAAGAAGGTTTAGCTGTTCATTATCTCTAAAAATGAGACATATTACTATCTGCAGTACTTCTATTTTAGTAGTACTGCACTGTAACATGAATTTTCCAATTTTTGTTATATGCCACATACTCAACTGGGGAAAAAGGTACAAACACCCCTTCCGGGTATGACTCCCATACCTCGTACCTCTACGATTGTCAACATGGATGTGAAATCATGGTAAAAATCATTCTTTCCTCATTTGGACGGGAAATTTGTTAAGAGGACGTTTATTTATCTCATGTGCATTTAGACGAAGTGACAATACAGCAAAACAAAAAAGCAATTTGCTTATTATAAACAGAGTCCAAAATAAAAGTTCTATTTCTGTTTAGGTCATTGTGACCTTCCATTTATGCAATTATTACTATTCAAGCACTTTATTGGGTTTTGTCGAAAATATTTTCGTAAATAAAGTCGCCCCTTTAACTTGACTTCATAGTAATTTATGAATTTTTAATCTATTTCAATATTTTTAGGAATACCAGAAGATCAAGTTAAAAGCGGTGGTCAGTTCTCTATTGAAATCAAACAAGACGGTAATAAATTTACAATTACTAAAACTGTTAATAACAAATCTTCAGATATCTCATTTAATATTGGAGAGGAATTTGAAGAAGAATTTTTTGGCCGCAAAGTTAAGGTAATATACGAATACTATCTATGAATACGATACTTTTTCGAGTAGATTTAAGAACATAATTTAGTAAACTTAGAGCATATTACATTAGACATTTAATTTCTTTGATTAATAACAAATTTCTTTTGTTTATCCTCATAAAAAATCTAAAATACAGTCTTCATATTTTTTGCCATATAATTATTGACTTAAATCAAACTATCATAACATAATTATATTGATATAATGTTGAATGCTCGAATAAATGAACTTTGAAAAATGTGACTACACATCATTCTGTCTCCGGCTTCTATATAAAATGTAACTTCTCCATTTCTTAAATTTTAAAGTGTTTGTTTGTCTTTGTTTAGTGTATTTGTTATGTCGAAGTTTACATTTATAACATTCTATTACTGCTGTTAGGCCACAACTGACGAAATGCCCCTGAGAATGATCTTGTGATCGAAAGTACTTGGGCAAGATTTGATTAACTACTGTGTTCGATATTTGCCTTGTGTACCATCAAAGTTCATTTATTCGAACATTCAACCTTATATTGATTTATTGACATGAAATTGACTTTATTCGAAAGATAATCTTTTGGCATTATAATTTAAATTAATTTTAAATTGATACAATTTGAAAGCGTTGTTGAGGCGTCAAGTCTATTTATGCTGAAATTTCAGACCCAACTTACCATAAATCATTTGCCAGCTGTCAAAATTGCCAACAGTTAAAAAAATGTTAACAACTTACATTTCTATACCTCTAAAAAAACACTCTTTATTAAAATTTTGAATAGCTCAAACTTGTGCTAGGTATTATTTTTACTTTCTTATCTCCTATTTAATATCCCATTTTCATTCTTATTTGTTTTATTGCCTTATTCACTATAAGGTTTAATATATTATAACCGGATATTAAGTTATGTTCAATTTACCTCACAAGTAATGGCCTAGAAAATATATATATATAACATAACTAATTGCAGTTTAAAATAAACAAATATTGTATTAACATGAAAAATACTACTAAACAATGTTTATTGCAGTTTAACGCAAAACTTAATGGAGATGTTCTTGTAATTTCCAATGGAGACCATACTAGGACTTTCAACTTCACGAGCACTGGTTTGGAAATTGTAAGTAAATGTGTAGTTTGTAGTTAGAAAAGTTATGGTGATGTTAGATCAGGGCGGAGCCCATTTGTGAGCCCTTCAGACATTTAGGCCTCCTAAGAGTTAGGAAAGTTAGTCCAGTCAGCAGATATTTGCTCTCTAAAACGAGATGAACAAGCTGGATTTTGCTGGGGATGTCAATTTTCCCAAAAAATATGCAAAAAGTTTGCCACTCCTACTCCTGGGCTTTCCTCTAAAACCCCTCTTGCAGGAAAATATTTTCTAAGAATCCGTATGCCGGTAGAAACAAAAAATGTTTTCAATAAGAAATTTAACTGATATAATTTTGAAAAAAAAAATCTGTTAACATTTTTTGTGTTGACTGAACCGTTCTCTCAGAAACTATGCTTGAAGTTGTGATGTCCTCTCGTAGGAGTCACTATCCGGGTAGCTTTTAGACAGTCAGAGACAGAGTTCAAAACAAAAATAAAACTTTATTGTCTTCCTTAAATTAAATTGACAAAAAATCTTATGTACATATTAACAATTTGGTTTAGTCTTCTCAGTACCTGGCCTATTTATTCAAATTAAGTTTGACCTTGTCATATGAAATTAGTTTTATCGGCAAGCGAATGTGTATTTGAAATTTTACGGGAACGTTGTCTCGATTTAATAACAGCGGACGATAGGTACAAAGAAAGGAAAGGAACTCAACACGTCCCTTAAGTGATTCGGGTTAATAGGACACTCCTCGACAGTCTCAACACGACTGCTTCAGAGTATGGGTAGTAAAGAGATCAACACGCTCTTCGGGTAACGGCGGTATGGGACAGAACAACTTGTGAACTCAACACGTCCACAAGCCGGGGTAGGGAAGAAGAGAACCTTCAGTAAACACCTGTCGATTCCCCTTCTATGAGGAATTGTTGCGGTTTATATAGCGGAGCTTGGTAATTAGTTTTGCCCTTTCTACTATCGGTATACTTCTACTTCATGGGTTGGTTCGCGCGCACGCTGGTTTAACGGTGATGGCTTGGACTCATCGTTACAAAGTCACCAGCGATTATAAATGTTAGTTAAGCGTGCGAAATCAATTTTTTAAATAAAGTTTGTATCAACTCGATGGTAAAGATAGTAAAGCTAAAAAGGGTGCCGCTTTCGTATCCAATTGAATTTTGTCGCAAATGGAGTCAGTTTCTATAAAGCTGTTAAATAAATACTTGCGCGATTTTTGTCATCTTTTACGATTCTTATGAAATCAATAAATTTACCTTAAAATTTGCTTCTTCCGATGTGAAAGTATATACAAACAATATGAATTTTTCAATGTTTTTTGTGGTATATGCTATGCTTATCCTACGTATTTAGGGAGACTTGCCAATATTGTACCACTTAAACAGACTCTGTAGGATTTTCACATTTCTTTTTTACTTTGTTTATGCTGTGAAGAAGCTGTGGAGAAATTTTTCTTCTTCACAGCTTCTTTATTTCTTTTAAGACTAGTTTTATCTTTTAGTGTTATTTTTGGACCACTTACAAGTTTCTTGAACGATTTCGGTTTAACCTTCTCCAATTTCATTTTCATTTGTTTTATCTGTTCCTGTGCTAACTGTAGCTGTTTAGC
Source organism: Diabrotica balteata (assembly GCA_918026665.1). Lineage (NCBI taxonomy): Eukaryota > Metazoa > Arthropoda > Insecta > Coleoptera > Chrysomelidae > Diabrotica > Diabrotica balteata. The sequence continues at coordinate 153,634,639 of OU898278.1, read as the reverse complement.
TAATTCTAATTTATTTTTATAGAGACTTCCCGACAAATCCATTACCTTTTGTGCTGTTCTCTTCTTGGATTTTGGATGACATTATAGTCGTACTAAACTCACTTTGGAACTGGGTAGCTTCATGGCCTTCATGGCTATTTAAATTTTCATCCGCACAAAAGTCATGATTTTTAAAGACCGATGTTCGGCAACCATTGATTGCAATTTCAATCTTGCTGCTCTACTATAAGCTTCAGAAATCAAGCCAGCTACGAAAAGTTATGTAACACATAATCCGGGGTTAGAATGAAGCCACCTAATTAACTGATTGAGTGTAGTAGCCTTTAAAAGACTTAAATAATGATCTATCCAAAGGCTGCACGCGATGGGTCGTATGCCCAGGCAATTGTGACATTATTACACCGGACTCTCTAGTACTTAAAATTGCTTCAAGATTCTTGGATTGCGTTATATGCCCATCCAGTACCAAAAGAACTTTTTTCTACTGTTAGATTTACAGAATCAATAAAATACTAAAGCTAATTTACAAAGAGATCACTAGTCATGCAGCCTGATTCTGATATCTCAATCATACTCCCTGGTGGAGCACTAACCACCGAATTATTGTTCACTCACATATGCTTAAATATAAGCATAGGTGGAACGTAAATTCCTGAAGTACTGGCACAGCAAACAGCTATCGCGATGACTCCACGTTCTTCACTGGACACAGAACCAACTTACCTTTTATCTTTTTGTACAAAAACGGTTTAGCATTTGTTCTGAACAATGCTGACACCAATTTCGTCAACGTTAAATATTCGAGTTGAATCAATATTATTCTCATCAACAATTTTTTCCAGAATGCCGAAAAAGACAAACATTTCTTTTATTGAATCCTTTTGTGCGCATCATGGACGTTGCTTGAGGTTCTCTCAGTGAGATTATGTTCTTATGACGAGCTTTGACAGCATAAAACCACTTCTTTCCCGCCATTTGGAATTCCTTATTAAAATTATGTGGTATTTGATTTCTCTCGGCGATTTGAAATGCAAGCCGTCGAACATCATTGATCGATAGGCCAAACATAAACGTCTCCAGTTTTAAAAGGTGATCAACTAGCTCCTTCTCCACTGCTGTTGGGAACACACTGCCTCGGCCAGAGGCCTTCGTTTTTTCATTTGCCTTGACATTGGTCCTCTTAAGGTGATGGAGCAATGTAGACTCCATACTGCCTGCAGCATTCATCTAATCCCACATCTCGGCTTATATTAAGAGTCCGGCTCATGTTGCCCACATTACCTTGTCCCATATTTTCCTTCTGTCATCAAAAGCACACAACGGTAATTTATGTGTAATTGTTATTTTAAAGTAAAAACGGTATGTGTTATTTACTTATTTTTGAAAATAAGTAGGTTTTAAGTAAGCAATGGTATCTAAAATTGCACCGGTACAATATATGTAGGCAACTTCGTGTGGTCCAATATGGGAAACTTGCACTTTATGTAAATAAACTACGATTCCTAACCCAAAAATGGTTCTTCAAAGGGAAACAACTCAGTGTTATACACCTAAATAAATGTTTTTCTTGTATTTATAAATCAGAATGGTTTGCACATATCTTTACAGATGCTGTAACCTTACGTCTGGAACTAGAAAACTATACTGAAACACCATGAAATAAAAAAAAATCGATAAAAGAAAATCGACAAATGTGAACGTTGAAAAACTACAGCAATCAAATCTAGGTAGTAAGTAGTTCAACTTAACGACATAAGAGCGATCTGGCTTCTTCATAAAGGATAAATACGGCGGTGGTACAATATTGGCGACGGTAAAATTTCGGCTACTTTCCCCTACTAAAAAAAATATACTCCAACGATTGTTGGTAGTACCTATATGCTTCGAACATAATTGTTATGTGGGTACCCCTATTAAATATACTAATAGTGGTGTGAATATTTCTGCTAAAATACTTTTTAGTATATTGATATATTTTTTTATTTCTAGGTCTATAAATCATCTAAAAGCACAGCAAAACTCATTTTCAAGAAAGTCTGAGTCGAGAATACTCGGCTCGCTGATCGCAGTCGCAATAAAAATTATTTCCGACATTATTTGTTGAATTGGGTTTCAGTTAATACGTTTTCACCAATAAACTTTTTTTTGAACAAATTTTGACTTTGATTTGTACGTCAGTACCTAAATGTATAGTGAGTTTAGTGGGTAGTAAGTAGGAACTTCTTTGGAATCTTTTGTATCTATTGGATAGTCCTATCAGGGAAGTGAATCAATCCCTGCCCTCCGCAGATTCCAGGAGCTTCTTGACCCGGGAAACTAGCATCTGCTAAGGTTCCCTTGTCCAGGGTCACGGATGAAGTCCAGAATGGCATATGGCGAAGATTGCGGAGTTGGCGACCCTTGATTTTAGCGATAGTATAAGATCAGAACCCGCCACGTCTGATCCAGAGTTTGCGGCCGCAAACAGTGTCGGACCCAGAATGGGCGGTAACAAATACTCACCAGCACGAAAAATACCCCAGGCAAGTAGAAAATTATTTCCAGAATCTTGCACTAATAAATTATCAGTGTGTCCCATGGATTCTGGAGGAGGGGGGGGCAAACACTAAATTAAACTAAAATAAGGACATAGTTTTTACCACGTAGGTGACGACAATAATTCCTTAGGAGGAACTGGCTTTATTATACGCAAATATCTCCAAACAAGTATACTATTACTAAAGAGTGATTGTTACTCTCAAATTGAATACAAGGTATAATATGACAATAATTCAGATTTATGCACCGACAAACAAAAGACCATGATGAAGAAGAAGTGGATCTATTCTATGATAATATAGAAGCTGCTCTTCGCGGAAAGACCATCTAGGACATTTCACTTTTATATGTGGTGATTTTGTTCTGAAATACTGTTAAGGTTCATGTTTCAGCATAAACTATTCCTAATGAACAGTTTTTTTTTAAAGTAACCACAGAGAAGATGGACATGCAAAGTCCTAATGAAAAAGCTCGAAACGAAATAGATTTTATTATCATGGACAAAAAACACACCGTTGACATCACGAACAGATTTGCTACCAGTAGGGATCATAGATTGGTCGAAGGAAAATAGAAATAAGCATAAAGAAGGAGAGGTATAAAATGATTAAAAATAAGAACAAATCAAAATCATGGATAAAACCATCAGATGTAGAAAATTTTCAGCACTGTATTTCCAACATACTTAGTAGTCAGCTAACGCAGAAGAGAAGATAAATGAGAAGCGATATGGAAGCTAAAGCCAACGAACTACAAAAATTTAATATAGAAGTAAATAAAGTTGTCAAAAAAGACACTCGAAAATACAGCCAAAAACAAACTACTCAAAATAGAAGTATAAAAGTATTGAGAAAAATACTAAGAACGGGGACAAGGCAAATAATAAAGATTACAGATAGAAACGGTCATCGTACAACCAACAGAGAGGAAATGCTTAAAATAGTTGAAAACTTCTACAAATTGCTATACAAAAGCCAACACAAAGCAAATAGCAGAGAAGATCAAGTACCAGAAACATAAACAAGGAAAAACGGCATTGTCAACCAAGGATCAGAACTACTACCGGAAATCAATAGACGAAATAAAACTAAACCTAAGAAAAGCTAAGAATAACACATCTCCAGGCGAAGATTGTGTAGTTACTGATGCAATAAAAATCGGAGGCACTTGCCTCCGATTTTTATTGCATCAGTTAAGAAAATAAGAAACATTTTGAACATGTGCCTTTTGGACAGTAATATACCCGACAAATGGCACAATGTTAAGGTAATCCTATTGTACAAAAAATAAGTTCCCCATGAATTGAAAAACTACAGACCTACAAGTCTTCTTAGTCATCTATACAAACTTCTTATAAGAATAGTAGCCGTCGTAAGAAAAAACTTGATTTCTACCAGCCAATAGAGCAAGCGGTATTTCGTACTGAATTTGAAACAAATGATCACCTACAGAGCATTAAAACGGTAATATTAATCGACCACTCGGTCTGGGTTTTGTAGATTTCCATAAAGCCTTTGACACGGTAGAATTTGACAAATTCCTGGAAGCACTACAAGCATGCCGCATTGACTACCAATATACAAGGTTAATTTACAATACATACAAGAACGCAACTATGTAGGTGAAACTACATAAAAACACGGATCATATCCCAATCGGTAGAGAAGTTCGACAGGGTGATACCTCATCGCCTAAACTGTTTACCGCAGTACTAGAATATGCTTGTAAAAAACTTAACTGAAAAGAGAAAGGAGTGAATATTGACGGTAGAAGATTAACAAATTTGAAATTTGCAGACGACACAGTTTTGTTCTCGCCCAACCTCAAGGAGATATGTACAATGCTACATGAACTTCAGTTAGTGTGTGCCAGAGTGGGTTTTAAAATAAACATCTCCAAAACAAAATTCATGACAAACCTAGTTAGTACCTAGTTGTAATATTATATATATTAATAATGTTACCACCAGCTCCTCGATAGGAGCTATGAGTAGACGAGGGGCACCTGCGGCAATATGCAGCTGGATAAGGGCATCTCTGGAGAATAGGACAGTAATGTCCACTCTGGGTAAAGCAAACATAAAAAAGTAGGTGGAGGCTGTCAACAAGGACTAGTTCTGTCCCGTCTGCATTGGGCAACCTTGGTAGATGATCTCCTCAGAAATCTGTCTATAGAAGGCTTTTATTGTCTAGGGTATGCTGATGACATAGCAATCGTTGTCAGAGGCAGATTTACTCAGCTGATGTCTGAGAGAATGCAAGCAGCTCTAAATATAGTTGACGACTGGTGTAAACAAGAGAGACTGATAGTCAATGCTCAGAAAACACAAATCGTCAACTTCACCAAAAAAACAGCACTACAAGGCCTAAAACCAAGGTAAAAAAAGGTCCTGAGAAGAACAGAAATTTCATTTGCCAAAGACAAAAAATACTTTGGGGTATATTTTGATCATAGGCTTACATGAAAAACACATTCTGAAAACCGCATAGAAAGCTACTATGTCCCTGGGTAGATATAGAAAAATGTGCGCTAAGAATTGTGGACTTAACCCCAATATGACTCTATGGTTATACACAAGGATTATTAGACCCATGATAACCTATGGCTTGGTGACGTGGTAGACAAAGACTTAGCAAGTGGGAGCAATAGGGCTGCATGCCTGTATATTACGAGGGCCATAAAAACAACTCCCGCATCGCAACAAGTTCTGCTGAATCTACTACCACTTCAAATCCTTATACAGGTCGAAGCCATATCAGTGATGCACAGATTAATCCATAGTTAGCGACATACAAGCCAGGTGCATGGTACCGACAATAAAAAGCTAATCGAGGAGCTAAAAGCCGATATTGTGATGGGAAACCTATCGATGCAATAGCTACGAGATATAGCTTTAACAATAAGTTCAAAATTAAGACACCAGGCAGGAAAGACTGGAATTAAGGTGTACCCATACAAGCTGCTGCTACCTGGTACACGGATAGCTCAAAAACATCGGCGGGTGTGGGAGCCGGCATAATTGGGACAAATCAAGTGATACATCACGGCAATACGGCAATCCATCACTGCGTAGATGAAATAGAAAGGCACGAAAGAACATTCTGTTCAGTTACCATCTTCACAGAGAGTCAGGCAGTGCTTAAGGCACTAAATTCTGTAGAGGTCAATTCTAAGCTAGTATGGGATTGCGTGTGTGCCCTAAAAGCAGATAAAATGCCCAAACAAGGCTCATCAATGCCATTCATTGGACCGGAACCCTTCTGCGGCGTTGCGAAGTCAGTAACAAGAACGGCTACAAGGAAGTGGGCAGCTCACAAATCTCTGGAATGGTGGAGAAATTCACCAGGATAACAGAGCACTGTAAGCTGGGTAGGCACTTGAAGCTGATGGGATTATCAGATGATGACCTGTGTTATCTGACCTGTGTTATCAAATTCTGCCACCTCTAAGAAGAAACAGCAGAGCACATTTTATGTGAGTGTGACAGTCTGGCAAATGTGCGGTTCTTAACATTAGGAGAAGAAAATCCACCAGCAAATAGCTACATTGAAGGTACAGTCTCGAAGCTACTAGTTTTTATAAGAAGAGTCAGACTAGAGAATGTTATCTAGGACTACAGGACCACAATTAATAGATCTGAAAAGGTCACAGTGGAATAGGAAAAAAGGTTATTTCTCGAAATCTAATCTAATCTAATCTAGTTGTAATAAAAATATTGCAGACAATGAAGTAGAGCTGGTGAGAAAATACATATACCTTGGACGCGAAGAGACAACCAAACATGCGAACTACGAAGAAGAATAAACCTAGCATGGGAAGCCTATAAAAAACTCAAAGATATTTTTAAAAGTGATATACCAATTTTTCAAAACGTAAAACATTTTCTTTACTCCGCTAATGACCTTCGTGGTTAATGCGGTTATTTTCTAAATAAAAAAAAATGTTTTGTCCCAAATGTCTTTGACGATATTACAAAAGATTGTTTAATTAATAATTATTTACAATACCACTTATAATAATTGCAATGTTATAGTACGATTGTGCGTATATTGAATAATTAAATTTCTTCTACTTTAATTAATTTAACTCCAGCTTTTTGTTATAGTTGATGGGAACGATTTTAATGATTGCCATGCCTCTGATAGGAGAGGTTAGTGGAAAAACAACTTCAGTCAGCAATTCTATTTTAAAAATATATTCAAAAGTTGGATGTGCTTTAGGAATCATCCCTACAAAATGGGAAAGGTCTTACCTCCTGTATATATGTTGTTACATTGTATTTGCTTCTTTCACTTGCAAATTCCTATTGAATTTAATTGGACATCCTCGAAATGTGTACACGTTTATATTTTGGGCGAACACTTTAACCAATCCTTTGTATAATTTTGTCTGCTTATACCAAACGATCTCAACAAGAGAGAAATGGAATCTTTTCTTTAGATACTTGAAGAAAATTAAAGATAAAAATTTGGATATATTGATCGGAAAACGGCTTTTAGTCGGATTTATAATAACATTTGTGATAACACTCTTTATTCTGCTAGTATATATATTAGTAATAGATATAAATGATATAGTACAAGCACTGTTTGTCACAGGACATCTTTTAACTTCTTTTCAAATGATCTTTACCGTTTTGTATACATCAGAAATCTTAAAAATTCTGTCAATTAAGATTACATATTTAAAAGTACATCTACAAGAATGCATTTGCAGCCATCATTTAGTAAGAGATGAAAGAAGACAAAATATTGCAAAATTTTTTCCCATGTATAGTGAAGTGATCGAAGCTACGCTTTTATTTAATAGTATATTTGGATCGATTATCTGCACGTACTTTTTTATTACGTTCTTTGTAATGATGATGCTGTGCAACTGGGTTATACTCTTTGTTACTGATAAAACTGCCACATTTTCATTATCCGTAATAATGGCGATAATCCCTTACTCTTGGTTACTAGGCGTAAGTAAATTTATTAGAATTATTGTAGTATTTATTTCTTTTATATCTGTTTTCAGTAGTATAAGATCCTACTGCAGAATTACTATGTTCATAACATAGCTAAGTGACAAAACTTTGTCCTTGGGTTGTTAATTACAGCTCCTAGTTCATATTCAATGTAATCTTAGATTTACGGGAAAGATATTTAAAAAATTCCGCTAAAAATTTTTCCCCAAATTTACGCAAAAAATGACTGGTAAATGTAGCTACCAGGGTTTCTTTATGATAACAACAAAGTACGGAAGGATCGCTGGTAAATATAGATACCATTATATTTTTCTTATGTTTTATTACAAAAATTGAAATATACAACTATATAAACTTATTTATTACCTAACAATTATAAAACTCAAAATATTAATAGTTGTGATATGAATCAAAACAAGTTTTTAATAAAGCAATAATACTTTTTTATAAACTATATTTGACCTAGTTTGTTTTTTATTCTGGCTACACCCTGTACATCTGCGGCAGGTTCCCTTTACGGCGAAGTATCCTGTATTGTCAAATTAAGGACAAGGAACTTCTTCCGATTGCCCTCTTTTATTGGTACGTGATACTTTTGACATATCTTGAATATTATGCATATTACTGGCAACTGTCACACATTTCACACCTTTATCTTACCACTTGTATACGAAAATGTTTCCCGAAGATACAGTATCCGATTGACTCATTTTTAACTTTTTGTCGGAGCATTATGTTCTTAGGAAATTGTTTTTTAGTTTGCCAGATTGTACCACATGCAAATAGTTTCTTCCTAATGAGTTTCTAAAATAGCGGAATTGTCGAAAAAGAGTTATCAATGTAAAAGCAATAAATAGGCTTTTTCGGCAAATAGTTTGGTCAATTTTAAAATCTTACTTTCTCAAAATCTATCACCACTAGTATCCCTTGTTTTTTGCACCCAAAGAGCTCGAAATCTAATAAAAAAACCAGTTTCGGAACAAGCAATAGTCGATACCTTGAAGTCCCTTTTGATATGCTTGCAGCACTGCTCAACAAGTTTATCGTTTATTGGTTTTAATATTTTATTGCAATAGTACGAGTACGGAATATTTATTTAAACAGTGAATTTATTACATTTTTTTAATTTCCTTTGACGTATCGTATAATGTAGGTTTACGTAATAATCAAAGTTATGCCTTTATAAGAACATATGTATTCTTTAAAAAATAAAGAGTATGATGTGTCATAATTATTGTAATCTCCTTTATACACATTTTAAAAATTTGTTTAGTAATGTATTTCCGTTCCGTAGTAATGTAAAATCCATTCAATAATCATTGAAAAATGATTTATGCTGTTTAAAAATATCTTTCTGTTAACGACACTATCATCGGTTGTTAAAAATTTGTGTTCGATTATTTCGTCTGTTGTACAACCCTCGTCCTTTTTAGGTGTAGTAGTAGTGTAGTAGTCATGGCTGTGCGAAGCGAAATGATTTCTAGTACTGATCATGGATACCGGATACCAAGATCCGGCAGGAGAGGTATACTTCATGACAACAGGGCCTCTTAGGTCGTAATTCTGCGAAATCCCTGTGTTAAAAATACAATAAATATTGGTACATGGAACGTCAGAAGCATGTACGAGCCTGGGAAAATTCACAACGTTATACAGGAGATGCAAAGATTAAACATCGATATCCTAGGCATCAGCGATACAAGATGGTCGGGTGCAGGCAACGTCTCGACAAGCAACGGTATGATCTATTTCTCAGGAAATGAATACCCACACCACAGATATGGTGTAGCAATTGTCGTTTCAAAAAGAATGACACAGTCTGTCACTAATTTTTCGCCAGTGTCAGACAGGATCCTGCTCCTACAACTGCATACAAAAACTACAAAACTTAATATTATACAGGTATATGCCCCTACTGCAGATAAATCAGATGAAGAGATTGAGCAGTTTTATGAACAAATAAATCAAGTTCTAAAGTCTACAAAGCCAAAAGATATTACACTTATCCTTGGAGACTTCAACTCCAAAATTGGCAAAGGAAAAAGCGGAAAAAATGTGGGAGAATATGGTTTAGGGGCAAGAAACGACAGAGGAGACAAACTTTTAGAGTTCTGTCAAGAGAATGATATGATAATTTCAAATACATTCTTTAAGCTACCCAAACGAAAACTGTACACATGGACGTCCCCTCAACACACTCGGGAAAAAACAATTAGGAATCAGATAGATTATATTTTAATAAATGAGCGATTCAGAAACTGTATAAGATCAGTTAAGGCTTATCCAGGCACAGATGTTTCTTCAGATCATAACCCCCTGATAGCGCGGGTACACATTAGACTCAAAAGACCTTCAAATAAAACAAAAATAGATCACATAGATACCAGCCGCTTACAAGATCCAACAATTAAAGAAGATTTAAAACAACATATCAATGATAACTTACGAATGCTTTCTACAAAGACAAAGACACGCATGTAGAAGACAAGTGGCAAGATTTAAAAGACGCCATAATAAAACCTGCCCAGAAAATGCTTACCAAAGAGAAACAGAAAAAAGGACGAGAATGGATAACAGAAAAAATTTTAGGTCTCATGGAAGAGCGAAGACAGTTAAAGGGAAAATGCAGCCAAAAATATAATGAAGTAAACAAACAAATCAGAAAAGAAATAAGAACTGCAAAGGAAAATTTTTATACAAGAAAATGCGAGGAAATCGAAGAACTACATCTCAAACATGACACTTTTAACTTACATAAAAAGATAAAGGAACTGACAGGTACACAAAAACGAAAACATCCCAATCTCCTATGCAACGCAAATGGTGAAATAATAGCCGATCTACAAGAAAAGCTTAGGACCTGGAAGAACTATGTAGAAGAATTGTTCGACGATGAAAGACAAGAACCTAATATAGATAACTTGCAAGGCGACGAAGGACCAGAAATAACTAAAGAAGAACTATTATACGCTATAAAAATAATGAAAAATGGTAAATCACCGGGTCCAGACGGGCTCACATCAGAACTTCTTAAGCTTGTGGAAGGCGAATCAGTGAATATTCTACTCGACCTTTTTAACTGCATCTACAAAAGAGGAGAAATACCAAAGGAATGGCTACTTTCAACTTTTGTAACCTTACCAAAAAAGGCAAATGCAAAACAGTGCACTGACTACCGCACTATAAGCTTAATGGGGCATACATTAAAAGTATTCATCAAAGTAATCCACTCAAGAATTAACAGAAAACTAGATGCAGATATTAGTAATACTCAATTCGGATTTCGGAACGGGCTTGGAACAAGAGAAGCACTATTTGCACTTAACGTCATATGCCAAAGATGTCTAGATATAAACCAAGATATATATATATATATATATATATATATATATATATATATATATATATATATACGTGCTTTATTGATTACAACAAAGCGTTTGATAAAGTTCGTCACGATCACTTAATGAAACTGCTAGTAGAAAAAAACTTGGATAAAAGGGACATTAGAATTATCTCTAAGATTTACTATAACCAGAAAGCAAATATCCGAATAGAGCAAGAGACAACGGAGGAAATCGAGATCAAGAAAGGCGTAAGACAGGGTTGTATACTCTCACCGACCTTATTCAATCTATACTCCGAAGACATTATAAACACAGCACTTTCGGATCAAAATATAGGTATTAAGATAAATGGCATCCGAATAAACAACTTGAGATATGCCGATGACACGGTACTAATCGCAGAAACTTGGGAAGATCTTCAAATACTAATTAACAAAATAGTAGAATGCAGTGAAGAACACGGATTATCACTTAACATAAGCAAAACAAAAATAATGCTAATATCTAAATCACCACAAAACTTCCCTGACATAACCGTGCATGATCAAAGAATCGAACGTGTAAGAAGATATAATTACCTGGGAACTGTTATCAACGAAAATAATGATTGCTCTGAAGAAATCAGAACCAGAATAGAGAAAGCTAGAGCCACATTTACTAAATTGAAAAAGGTGTTCTGCGGAAGAGATCTAAGTCTAAAACTTAAAATTCGCCTTTTGAGATGTTACGTTATGTCAGTTCTCCTCTACGGGATGGAAACATGGACATTGAAAAAGATCGATACCAAAAAGATAGAAGCATTTGAGTTGTGGATGTATCGTAGAATATTAAGAATACCCTGGACAGAGAAAGTAACAAATGTGGAGGTTTTGCGGAGAGTGCGGAAAGAGAAAGAGCTGATACTTACTGTTAAAAAGCGCAAACTACAATATTTGGGACATGTTATGAGGGGAGATAAATACCAGTTGCTGCAATTGATTATACAGGGAAAGATAATGGGAAAGAGATCTATAGGAAGAAGAAGGCATTCATGGTTGAAAAACTTGAGAGAATGGAACAATTGCACCAATTACCAACTGTTTAGATCTGCAGCATCAAAAATACGCATAGCTTTGATGATAGCCAAACTTCGGAACGAAGACGGCACTTGAAGAAGAAGTTGTATGTAAGTACCCATTTTTTATAGTAGTGCAGTGAAGCGGTAAAATAAGTTATTTGGACAAAATAAAATACAGTCGAAACGTAGAGTGTTATCTCCAGAAGAACGGCGTTTAGTTCTAAAAGTCGAAAGTTATTTCAATTTGAAAAAAAATAATATGGGTCCATTCGTCCATTGACATCTGTTATGGCTGTTCAGAAACGCACATGCGATGCTTGCGGTATCTCAGAGGGGACATTCCAAAGAATTAATAACATGAGTGAGGATTAAATAAATAAAGTAAGCAAGAGAAATTGTCGACATCCAAAAACTTTAGATTTGTACCAGTCGATTAAGCTTGCAATTAAAAATTTTATATATAATATATATATAAAGCCAAAGAACTTGTAACAACTAGTGCTGTGTTACAAAAAATAAAAGACAAGGAACTGTGTGATATTAGTTTAACAAGTTAGTGGAGAGTGCTGAAACATTTAGGTTTTTGATATAAAAACACAAATAATAGACAAGTATTTAAATGACAAGTGAACTCTCTAATGTTGTTTCAAAACAGTGGCATTTTTTAAGAAAATACATGAACAATAAAACGTCTGATAGTCCGAGGCAAGTTGTATTTTTCGATGAAACTTGGATTTTCGCTATAGGAAATATGTCAAAATAATTCTAGCAAGATGTCACCACGAAATGTTATTTTTCTAATCGTTCCGGTAATGGTAAACGCTACATTATACATCATCCTGGAAATGATGAGGGTTTTATTCCTGACGCTAGCTTAATATTTTCGTCTACAAAGAATACAGGTGATTACCATGGAAATATGGATGCAAATATTTTGACGAACGGTTTGAAGAAAATTGGTTAAAAAAATTGGAGCGCCATTCAGAATAGTGTTGGATAATGCATCCTACCACTCAAGTAGTAGAAGAAAGATTTCTTTTAAGCAGCTGGACAAAAGTAGAAATAAAGTTGTGGTTGACAAAAAAGAAAATTTATCACAGTGACATATTTTTAAAAGTCGATTTATTTCAAAGGTGTGGAGAGCACAAAATTCAAAAGAAATTTGTTACTGACTAAATGGATCTTAAATATGGCCATGAAGTTGTTCGACTTTCGTCCTACTATTGCCACTACAACGCTATTGAGTTAGTTTGGAGTATAGCCAAACATTTCCATGATAAACATGCATGCAAAACAACAGAATGACGTTCTTAGTTTATGGAAATAATCGCTAGAACAAATAAAGGTAGAACAGAGGCAAAATTGTATTAGACATACTGAAGACATAATCGTTCAGTCTTTTCAAACCAAGCGAGTTACAGATGAGGTCCGGCCTCTAATTAATCGGATAGACAATTCAGATAGTGAAATATCAGACAGTGAATATGACTATTATAATCGTTTGCTAAAAAGAAGTATCAAAAAAGTGTTTCTGTTTTTCAAAAAAGTACCTTCGATCTAACACCTAACACATGTGTCTAACACATAAATCCGCATTGATACTGTCCCATGATATTTATTGTCGCTTTGGCCAGTCTTCGCTGTATTAAGGTTGACATGATTTTATACGCTGTTTAATAATGTCAGTCCTCTATAATTATTACACATTTGTTGGTCTCCTTTTTTATGGATTGTGATAATTTGTCCTTTGTGCCATTCTTCTGGCATCTTTTCTTCGTCCCATACGACTTTTATTAATTGGTATATTTTTTCTCTGAGTTCATGTCCACCATATTTTATTAGTTCCATGTTTATACCGTCTATACCTGGTGCTTTACCGTTGCGACTACTGTTTATAATTTCCTCAACTTCATCTCTCGTTGGTTTTTCTAGCTCGGTTTCTATCATCGTGGTCTCTTCTTCCACATTTTCATTTAAGTCTTCGTCCTCTTGTACTGTTAATAATTTTTTAAAATAATCAGTCCAGATTTCTTTAAACTCTTTGTCATTTTTTGATACTTTTCCATTTCTATCCTTTATGCCTTTTATCTTTCCTTTGAAGGTTTTGTTCTGCTCGCTAATTTTCTTATAAAATGCTTTTGTGTTTCTATTTGTGTTTTCTTTTTTTATTTCATTTCTTACGTCTGTTATCGATGTTTGCTTTCTCTTTGTGATGAGTATATGGTCTATTTGGGACGATGTTTTTTGGTCCGGTGAGACCCATGTTACTTTGTAGTATACAGGGTGTGCAAATTTTGTACTACTGACAATCATATTGGTGCTAGTTGCTAAGTTGCATAATCTTTGACCATTATCATTTGTTTTTTCATGTAATGTATATTTACCTGCAACTTAGTTAATGTAGTCTTATTTGCTTATCTGAGCGTTAAAATCTCCCATTACTAGAATTGTGTCTTCTTTGGGTAAAGATTCAATTTCTTGTTCCAGTTTCTCATAGATGTTATCTTTTTCCTCTGCTACAGCACTTTCAGTTGGTACATATACGTTTATGATGGATATATTAAATGATTTGGCGTTAATTCTCAGGTATGCCATGCGCTCATTTATTGGTTTAAATTGCATAATATTATTTTGTATTTTTAATGTAGTTATAAATGCAACTCCATATTGACCTTGTTTTTCGTGCCCAGAGTAGTGTAATGTGTAATTTTTTTTTATTTATTTCTCCTTGACCTGCCCATCTAATTTCTTGAATTGCTGCAACATCAATTCCGTATCTTTCCAGCTCTGAAACAATCTCTTGCATTTTTCCTGGTTCAAGCATTGTTCTGATGTTCCACGTACTTATTTTTGCTTGCTCGTGTTTTTTAATTTTTTTGTTATGTTTTTTAATGTACGTATGTTTTATTATTTTTTCTTGAGAATTCATATCCTTTTTTTTGCCATTTCGTATTTCGTTTCTTGTTGGATATCCGATATTTCTTGTTGTATCAGTTTTTTGACGTCCCTTGGTTATCTTTTTCCAACTCTTTTTTTTTTCTTTATTCCATTTCCATATGTCCCCGTCAATATTTAATTTTTGATAGCCAACTCGGATGTTCTTACCTTTAAGTTTTTCTAATTTTCCAATTTTCCGTATTTCCTGTTGTATCTTCATCTCTTCGTGCGTTAGATCTGTATATACATATTATATTTTTTTGCCTTCGATCCAGTAAAATCCAATATTATTACTGAACATAAAATACAGGAAATTAAATATTTTTACTTTTCAAGCGATCGGATTTAAATATTAACGCCACACTGTTTGAGGCCCACTAATCATATCTTAATTATATATCGGCCGTCATAGGGTAAAAGGAGTTTAGGCATATATTGCTCCAGTGATAATCTTCCTTTAAAACCGATCATACTTTTATCTACATATTGACTGATGACTAGATGGTGTAAAAGCGGACAAAAACTTAGCTTTTAGGTTGTGTATAAGAGGGATAATTCAAGGGAGCTTGAACATTTTTTGAACATATAAATTAATCAATTTTTATTTAGTATTTCTTCATCTTAACTCATGTGAGCTTGAGCATTATTAGTTGATCCCGTTCCTCTCTGTATACACAGAATCTCCTTCATAGTCCGAGTAATAGAGCGCATTATTTTCAGAAGTTTTCACTAAACGTTGCAGTGCTGCTTCGTTGAGACGTTTTTTGGTCATATTTCTGTAACAATTTTGTAACAAACAACGTTTCTGTAAGTTTCTCAAATAAATATCGACCATGGATACGCCTAACTCATATTAATGTTGCATGGAAATAATTGGGAGACCCTGTATGAGCTTATAACAACTCTGCGGACATAACTATATACAAAGTTATGTTGGACTTATTTGTAGGTGTTTATTATTATTTCAATGTAACTTAATTTTATTTTGTGTTCATATTGTAAATATTTAGATTAATTAAAGTGGTGCGTTAATTTTGTCCAGGAGTTTATTTATTCCTTAATTATATAGCATTACAAATAAGTTGTAAAATTATATTATATTAAATGAAATCTGTATGCTTTTTTCAATTTTTTAGCATACAATTATTTTAACTTTTTTATTTACAAATCCTTATAAACCTTCTGGAAAGATTGGGTTTAGGAAGTCCGGCCAAATTACTATCGCACAGATTCTATAGCTTACTGGTTCACTCTTGCAATGATGACTTCAGGCGACGATCTTGATGTACTCCTGTTATTCGGCGGCGCCCTCTGCCCCTCGATTTTCATCCTTCATTCTTTGGCCTTCTTAACGCCATAGCCCTTAACATTTTAACATAATATCTTAACTTAGCTAGGAGGATAAAGAAAAGAAGAACTGCAGAGTGTGAACACAACCGCGAATTTGTTCAACATCATGAAGGGCTGTAAGCTGCAGTACTTGGGACATATAATGAGAAATCAAGGCAGATACGAACTAGTCTAATGCATTTTGCAATCTAAAATTGTGGAAAAACGGGCCCCAGGATGAAAAAGAATATCCTGGCTTGCTAACCTAAGAGCATGGTATAGAGAGACATCAACAGCTATTCCGTATAATAACCAACAAAGTCATCATAGTCAGAATGATCGCCAACGTTTGGAACGGACAGTCACCCTAAGAAGAAGGTACTCTAGCGTAAACTACCTTCAAAAAAACCAAGAACCGCACACCACTAAATTTTGATCGGTATTTAAAAGTTAAAATTTTTAGTGATATAATAAAATAAAAGTAAAAAATAAAAAACAAAAAATAAAAACATTTATTGACCTAATAATATCTGACATTTCATAATTTATAAATTTTAGCCTTCTTTCTTCTTAACGTTCCGCTCTTGCACCTTGCGTCTTCTTCTGGTTTATCTCCCTCTCGGCATCTTGGACTTCTCTGGGTGGTTTCCTCGTCTTCTTCTGTAGGTACTGTTTTTGGCATCGTACCTACTTCCCTGCATAGCTGTTTTCCGGCAACCACCCGACTAGACCCTGATAAGATGGTCGATCAGTTTATGGGTTTGTCTGTACATCCTCTGGATCCTGTTTTTCTCGAGGATGTTCCTGGTCTTTGGAGTCTTCTTGTAGCCTGGTGGAAGAAGTACCTGGTCTTTTTCTCGGCCACCTCTCTCAGTGGTGTGTACTGGAGCCTTTCTTTGATGGTTGCATTAGTTATCCTTTCTTCCCATGATGTTCCTTCGATGATCCGGTAACATGATGTTTCAGTGGCTTCAAGTTTCTTCCAGTGGGTCTCCGCTATTGAACTCCATGCTGGGACTGCATACAACATCACCGACCTAACGTAGGCCTGGTATAACTGAATCTTCTTGGCCTTCGATAGGGGACTGAACCTGAAAATATGAGGAAGTATTAGTTTTTTAGCTATATTGGCCTTTACCTTAGTTTTTATGTCTGCGTCCCGAAGTTGAGTCTTCTGTCAAAGTGGACTCCTAGGTTTTTGACTGAATCTGCTCCGTGGATCCTGTTTCCTCCTACTGTGATTCCGTAATCTGGTGGTCTCGTGTCCTGTGAAAAAACGATGAATTCGGTCTTCTCCCAGTTTATTTTTATCTTCCATTTTTTTGTAAACTCCGTGATTTTTCCTAGGTGGTTTTCCATGTTCCTGATTATTCTTCTTTCGTCTTTTCCGGATGCAATCACTGCAGTGTCGTCCGTATATAGGACTGTTGACGTTCTAGGATCTGTAGGGAGATCTGAAACAAAAATATTGTATAAAATTGGAGATAAAATCCTGCCCTAAAGCATTCTTTCCTGGATTTCTTGAAGTGTTGACATCTTTTGGTCAGTTGAAACTTGAAAAGTTCTATTAGATAAATATTTATCACAAATATTGATTAAATAATGTGGGAGTCTAGCTTTATCCATCTTGAAGATTAGTGCCTTTTTCCAAACCGTGTCGTATGCTTTTTCAATGTCCAGTATGGCTAGTCCTGTCTTTTATTTCCTGTTAAATTTTATCTTCGTGTCGCTGATTATTCTTGCTAATTGTAGTTCGCAGTTCATTCCTCTCCTGAATCCGAATTGATCTTCTTGGATAATTCTTCTTCTTTCTGTGTGCTTCACCAGTCTTTTAAAGGTGATTTTTTCTAGGATTTTTCCCATTGTTTCTAGGAGAGAAATGAGCCTATAATTTTCCGGTCTTTTTCCGTCCTTCCTGGGCTTTAGGAGTGGAATTATCTTTTAGTGATTAGAAAATTTAGAAGACAAAAAAAAGAATAAAAAACGAAAACCTAAAATGATATGTCTAAAATTATAATCATTATTTTTCTTGTAAAGATAAAGCCTGTATGGCATATTTTATTAAAATAACATAATTTACAATAGGTGCTTATCATTTTTAACTCTATGTAAATAAACATTTCTATTTTAATGATTCGAAAACAAACATATTTACTATTCTGAGTAATTTATTACCATACGAACTCATTCGATCCATAATAATTAATTTTACTAAGAGCTATATAAATTTGTATAATGAGAAGTGGTAATTGTAGTAGGTGCACATGCAAATAGATCACTTTATATTCTATTCAAGATGTTTCAAGACGTCAAAAATTCAATTTCTTCACATAATGGCTTATTACCGCAGCTTTATGTGTATGTCTGTAATTTGTTTGGATTCATTCCTACTAAACATCGAAAGACTTACTTCGTGTTTTTATTACTAACTTATAATTGGTTATTTGTTTTCGCGTGTGCATATACCATAAAGATGGAAGGTCATCCTCCTCAGAAATATTCTACATTATCTTGTATTAGTAATGTTGTATATTCATTGAATAATTGGGTAATCCTGTATCAATCTGCAAATGATGGGGAGAAATTGAATGCCTTGTTTGGACTTCTAAAGAAAATATCAAACAATGAAACTAATAGAAGATTTATGATAACTTTTACTAAAATAACATTATTTTTAATGTTTTTGCTTATTTCTACGGTTGTGGTCATTAACATATGTAAATGGTGCTTCCTTGACATTATGTTTGGCTTACAACGTATCTACACTGTGAATCAAATTATCTTCACAGCAGTATACTTATCGGAGCTATTAATAATTTTAATTACCAAAATTAGATTTTTAAATATTGAATTAAGGGATTATTTCGTTCTACATCAGTTAAGCAAAGAGGAACATATAAAAAGAATTAAAAATATTTATTTAATTTACACAGATATCAACGAAGCATGTATACTATTTAATAATATTATCGGACCAACTATTTTAACTTCTTTCTGTGTTACTTTTTTCGATTTATTAATGCTGTGTAATTGGATAACAATATATATGTTCGATATGTCTAATAGAATTGTAATAAGTCTCGTAGTATATATAGGACCATTATTCATTATTTTGATGGTAAGATTAAAAAATGAATACAAGCTCTCTTTGGTTACAGAAAAATATTTGTTTTCTTGCATGTCATTATAGAAATACTTCTAGTCAACAGTTCCTGCGAAGTTTGATCGTTATGGTTAGTTCTATCTAAATGGTTTCAATTCATAAAATATTTTTAATTTATTAAATTGCATTAATTACATTAGTTGCTTTAATTGCATTAAGGTATAAACTTATGCCTAAAAATAGTAACAAATATAGCTTTTAAAAAAAACATTAACCCCCTCTGTGGCTCAATGGTAAGAGCGCCTACCTTTGAACCTAAAGGTCATGAGTTCGAATCTCATCTGGGTGGAAAAATTTTCGTTTATTAAAAATTAATGAATGAAAATAATTTATATCCTTGTGCGATCGGTACTCACCGGAGGGAGCGCAGACGTTCGGATACAATTAGCGTCTCTTAGCAAAAACAATGACGTCGACTTTGCTAAGTAACAAGACAATTACTGTACACACACACTACACTCTACACTAGGTACCTGACTGTAAAAATTCACTATGCCATGCCAATCACCATTAGTTGTCGAATCATTAAACTCAATAAAGAAAAAACATTGTAAAATCTTGTATCATGTATGAAACATAGCAGACATTTTCACAAAAAAAAATTTAATAGATTAATAGTGTTAAAATAACTAAAAATCTTATTTGAATGTAATTTCTGAAAACAATTATTGTTTTGGTTCAAGCAAGACATAGTCCATATAAATTTGTATTGTTGTAAACAAAGCTTAATTTTATGTCTTGATGATTTTGGGTAAGTTTAAATTACATTAATCATATTTGTGCAATGCATTTTTTATAAAATGTTCAAACAATAATTGGTTTGTATACAAAAACTAATTAATAATTGAGAGAACGGTTGGTAGTGAAAGATAAAAAATATATATATATTTATAGATATAATTTATAAAACCTTGAAGTAAAAATTAAAAGTTTATCTAGTCAACACTGATTTTCAACTGATTTTCAGTAGTAATATCCCTAGGACATTGATAACAGACGAGATAATTTCATGACAATCGAAAGCTCGTTCCTTGATAACATCACGAAGCCGAAGGCTGAGTGCTGTTACCAAGCAACGAGCTTAAGAAATTTGTCATGAAATTATGAGGCATTCATCAATGTCCGAGGGATATTCGGCGGATAATTTTTCGAAAAAAAAAATCATAACTCAACATAACGAAACATTTATTTACTAAAAGTACAGTTAGTGAAAGTACAATTATAAAAATTTAAGTTAACATTAGATTCGTTGCTGTTCTCTACTATAGAAGATCTATTACCACGCATAATATTTATAATCTTGTGGTATTCTTGATCGAGATTCAAGTATGGTTTTATAGAATTCTGATTGCCATGACCAGTAATTTTTAGCAATTGTTGTTCTACACCACTTTTTGCTAATTCGCTAACAGCAGTTGATAAGTTGATCGTGTTGTCATAGGGATTGAAAATTGCACTGAATGCAATTATCAGTCTAATGTTGACATGATTGGGTGAAACTGAAAATATTTAGATATTGCAACAATAAGTGAAGTTTTCATTATAAGGCCATGTTTTTCCTAAATAATTGAAGCAGTAGTTTGGTGTTGAATATATGGCGATAATCCCTACACCTGATTATGTAAGAAAATATTTCGGGTAAGCTCAATATTGAGAGAAAATTGTGTTTATTACACTTCGTCACTTTCTTCCTCTGAATCACTGTTCTTCACATTGATAATAATTTTATTTAGAACAGGAATGCTTTTAACATATTTTATTTTCTAAATTTAGAATCTATATAGTTTCACGACATTGTTATAACATTTCGGACTTACATTTTTTGTCTCACATTATATTTCAGTTGAGACCATAACAACTCTATTGGATTTAAAACGCAGTAATATGTTGGTTACAGGTTACAGGTTCCTCCGAGAGGTCGGAGGAACCTGTAACCTCTAGAGAGCGCGTCCCCAGGTGGCGGATACGGGAATGCCCGACCCGGTTTACCGGTGGGTAGGAGGGAAATAAAATACCTCCCGTGGACCAACAGGTAATTCACCGAATGATTGCCGGTATAAGCAATCCCCCACTTATGACCAACGGCTGCGGGCGGATGAGTTAATAAGTGGAAGGGCACTCTTTTGTCCAAGGGTTGGGAAACTAATCCTAAAGGCGGATGAATCGAAAAATATGTCAACTGCGTAAGGATGCAGAAGGCAACGGGGAACCACTGCATTAAAGACTCTTAGAGTACCCCTAGTAAAGTCATGAATGGCAAATGACAAGTAGAGTAAACAAACTTACTGATTATGGAGCACGGAATCCAAGATCCGGCAGGGGAGGAATAACTGTAGATCACAGGGCCTCCCAGGTCGTAAACCAGAGAAATCCCTGTGGACTTAAGACATTGAAAATAGCAACCTGGAATGTCAGAAGTTTATATGCAAGTGGTAAACTAGCGAACGTACTGCTTGAAAAGGAAAACCTCCAAATTGATGTTTTAGGTATAAGTGACGTACAGTGGCCAGGTTCAGGCAAACAAATTACAAATAATGGAACCATGTATTATTCAGGTAACAACGAGGTCAATCATCGTTACGGTGTTGCTATCTTAGTTGCAAAAAAGGTCAATTACTCTGTGATAAGTTTTACTCCTTATTCTGATAGGATCTTATCAATACAACTACAGTCTAAAAAAGGTATAGTAAATTTTATTCAAGTTTATGCTCCTACGGCAGATAAAGATGACGACGATATCGAACTGTTTTACCATAATTTGGAACAAGTCTTAAAATCAATGAAAAAACATCACACTACAATAGTAATGGGCGACTTCAATGCCAAAGTTGGCCAGGGAAGAGTGGATGGATATGTGGGGGAATATGGTCTAGGAAATAGAAATGAACGTGGTGACCGTTTGATACAATTTTGCCAGACGGAAGAATTTGTAATAGCTAATACACTTTTTAAGCTACCAAAAAGAAGGTTGTATACATGGAAATCTCCCGGTGATACAACGAATAGAATAATCCGAAATCAAATTGACTTTGTCCTTATTAGACAAAGATTTCGTAATTCTATACTGTCTGCCAAAACTTACCCTGGAGCAGATATCGGTTCAGACCATAACCCCATAGTAGTCACATTACGAACCAAATTAAAAGTGGTTAAAAAACCCACACAAAGTAGAATTGATATTAAGAGATTAAGGGAACCACAAACAAAGGAACAAACTGTAAAAACTCTTACTAAAAATATACGTAATGCCCAAGAACTGAATAAAAGTAGCTATAACATTGATCAGAAATGGGAAAATATAAAAGCAGCAATAATTAAAACAGCAAATGAAAACTTAAAACCAAAGAATAGAAAACATAAAGATTGGATGAATGAAG
The DNA here is from genome assembly GCA_918026665.1 of Diabrotica balteata. Taxonomy (NCBI): domain Eukaryota; kingdom Metazoa; phylum Arthropoda; class Insecta; order Coleoptera; family Chrysomelidae; genus Diabrotica; species Diabrotica balteata. The sequence continues at coordinate 153,611,922 of OU898278.1, read as the reverse complement.
AAATACTACTATTAATGAATGAAAGAAAATCATTCAAAACAAAAAATCCAATTAAATATAATGAAACTGATCGATTAATAAAAAAGAGAATAAAAGAAGCTAAGGAGAGAATGTTACATGAGCAGTGCCAAGAACTAGAAGAAATTGAGAAAAAATATGACTTTTTTAACATGCATAAAAGAATTAGAGAATTAACAGGAATGAGAAAAACACTTCAAACTAGGCAACTAAGAGATGAAAGGGGTGCACTTATAACAGATATAAACCAAAAAATGCAGAGATGGACACAATATATAGCACAACTATTTGAAGACAAAGAAAGAACAGAAGCACCAAAAGAATTTAAGGATGATACAGGGCCTGACATTATACGAGAAGAAATTGAATATGCAATGAAACAAGCTAAAGATGGTAAATCTCCCGGGCCTGATGAAGTTCCTATCGAATTACTTAAAATTGTGAATACTGAATCTATTGATCTTATTTTGGATCTATTCAATAGCATATATAGAACAGGTATAATACCTAAAGAATGGCTCCAATCAACATTCATACTGCTTCCCAAAAAAGCTAATGCAAAGGAGTGCAATGAACATCGCACCATAGCCTTAATGAGTCATGTCTTGAAATTGTTTTAAAAGTAATTCACAATAGAATACATACGAGATGCACTGTTTGCAGTAAGTGTTCTTTCGCAGAGATGCTTAGATATTAATCAGGAAGTATATGCCTGTTTCATTGATTTTGAGAAGGCATTTGACAGAGTGCAGCATAATCGACTTAAAGAAATTTTATTAAATAAAAACATAGACAGTAGAGATATTAGAATCATCTGTAACTTCTATTGGAATCAAACAGCAAAATTGAAAGTTGAAAACGAACTGACCAAGGATATCCAGATTCGCCGTGGGGTCCGCCAAGGGTGTATTTTATCACCCTTGTTATTCAATTTATACAGTGAAGCCATCTCAGAATTAGCGCTTGCCGAGATCAGTGAGGGCCTTATAATAAACGGTGAGTAACTTAATAACATAAGATATGCTGACGACACCGTTCTTCTGACAGGAACACTAGAAGAACTGCAACACCTTGCTGAATAACTAAATATATATTGCAACGATTATGGACTAAAAATCAATTTGAAGAAAACTAAGTTCATGGTATTTACAAAAGCACAAAACATCAAAGTTAAGCTAGTACTAGATAATACAGAAATCGAAAAAATATCTTCGTACAAATACCTTGGAGCATGGATCGCAGAAGATACTGATCAGACAAAAGAAATAAGATGCCGCATTGAAATTGCGCGGTCAACTTTTAATAGAATGAGAAAACTTTTTTGTAATCGCGATATCAATATATCGCTCCGGATAAGAATGCTTCGATGTTATATTTTCTCTACCCTTTTGTATGGAGTTGAAGCTTGGACACTTAAAAAATCCAACATTAAAAACCTAGAAGCATTCGAAATGTGGTGTTACCGACGTATTTTGAAAATATCATGGATGGATCGCAAAAAAAACAAACAAGTTCTCTAACAACTAGGAAAACAATGCAAAGTTTTAAATTCCATAAAAATCAGGAAATTGGAATACTTGGGGCGCATCATGAGAGGTGAAAAGTACGAACTACTAAGGAATATAATGCAGGGTAACATCAAAGGTAGAAGAAGAGTAGGAAGACGTAAAATCTCGTGGCTACGCAATCTCCGTGAATGGTTTGGATGCAGTTCAATTGAACTATTCAGGCGAGTAACCAATAAAATTATAACTGCCAGAATAATTTCCAATCTTCGATAGGAGTGGAACTTGAAGAAGAAGAATATACTTCGGCCATATTCCCTCTAGGACTTTTTATTGGTAGGTGGGTACAGTCCATACACCCTGTTACTTTGGGAAAATTGGCAATATCGTAAAACAGCCTTTGGTTCTTTTTCTGGTTTTCGCGACCTTCAGGAAATTTTATATATGTGGGTAATAGCTGAGCAAGTAGGCGGGAAATTTTAAAAATGCATCTCGAAACCGTGGGTTGTGAAAATCCTCTATATATCCTCTATATTATATCACAATATTAAAAAATATATACATATATCATGTTCTGAAAATATATTCTTTAATTTATCCTATCTGAAAATTTCCAGTAGCATAAAATCTCAAGGCAACTAAAAGACATAAAATGGGTGGAAACGGTAACCCACGTCGATTAATTTTCACCATTTCATCATATATTACTGGCGACATTACTTCAATATCTGTTTGATTTCGAAATCTATACCTTTTTCTAAATTCATTATCATTATAAAAGTGTAATGGATTTTGCATGTCCTTTATATATCTTCTGGGTACTTGTAATATATCGTTTTGTTCATTTATTTCTCGGTTAACTACATAATATTGATGTAAATCGTTCATTGAAAGCGTATTTCAAATTGACGGGCGAATCGCAGAGCATAAGCAGAACATAAACCATCTCTGGCGAACCTTCGAAAATCTCTAAACAGGGCATGCGTCATTCGAGTGCAAGTGTGAGATCACTGTGAAAGCTACTGGCGCGTATCCAGCGAAATGCCAGGGACTGTTCGGAGAAAGATGCTTTACGCTTGCGTCAACCAGGATGTAGGTCGACTATCGACTATGAAACATAGATTTGGTGGTGATCAGCCAGCGACGCGCTGGAGACCGACTACGAATACGAGTATTACATTCTTCAACCAGGAGCATTTTCCTCTTCCCGGACCTCTTTTTTCTTCCACTTTTCCTTCCATTATAAGTCGTAGGAAGTTGTATTTTTCTCCTCTGTAAATATGTCCTAGATAACTCGTTTTTCTGTTTTTTACAATGTTTAGGAGTTCTCTCTCAGTACACATTCTTCTTAGCACCTCGTTGTTGGTCACGTGCTCTGCCCAAGAGATCTTTAGCATCCTCCGAAAAACCCAAATCTCAAAGGCTTCTATACGCGTCATACTTGTAATTCCGAGAGTCTATATTTCCACTCCGTATAGCGCTATGGAATAAATAAACGTTTTTACAAATTGGTATTGGATATCCAACAATAACGTAGAGTTTATTAGTAATTTTTTCAATCATTGAAATGAGGACCTAGCATATTCTATACGAGCACGTATTTCGACCTCGTGGTCAAAATCGTTTGATATCCAGCAACCAAGATACTGGAATGTTTGTACAGGTTCTATATGTTTGTTTTAGATACGAATATTAATGTCGACATTTGGTGCACGTGTAACAACCATTACTTTTGTTTAAGTTGTGTTTATATTTAGTCATAAACTATCTACCTCTCTTGTTATGACATTCAAAAGTCGTTGTAAACCTTCAGCACTGTTCGCAATAATGACGGTGTCGTCTGCGTATCTTAAGTTGTTTACGCATTCTCCGTTGATTTTTATTCCTTCTTCAATATTTTCGAGAGCATTTTGAAAGATCTTTCTAAATGTATATTAAATAACAGTGAAGAAAGTACACAGCCCTGACGAACTCCTCTTTTTATTGGCAATTCTGCTGTCAGACGATTGTTTATTTTAATAGACGCCATTTGATCCCTCTGATATAGACTGATAGACTGCTCTCATATATGGGTTATATTCCTAAACCAAGTTAGGGCATTCAATGTTGATTTTTTGCATTCTTTTTTTATCAAACCTTTTAAAATTTCCTTTCGGCAATTCTACGCACATGTTGATAATAAACAAATAGTCTTGTTGTCTCTCGAGACCACTGACGATATTTCCAAGGTTTCAAAGTCACACACACAATTAACAGAAGACCTACGATCCGTTTCTTTTGCTTTAACTTTAGATGGACCTACAGTTTCATCCTACAGTGCCTAGGGAATATATATCTTTGTTAGCAAGATAATCGACTACAGACAATGACGTTTAACCATCCGAAAGTCGCAGATGATCTAAAAGATACATTGAAAACATATAACGTTGGCTTTTAGGTAATTTCAAGCGGTTGAGAAGTGAATGTTTGACGTAACCAAACAACGGGTGTATCTGACAGATATCGCAACCTCGCAGATCGAACCTATATTTTTTTGTGTTTATTTCCTTGTGTGATCTATATTATATTTAGAATATGGAAAAAGGTATATAAGTTGGATGATCCAAAGGATGTTGAAGAGCTACAGAGTATGTTTCTCGATTCTAATGATGGAAATGAAAGAAATGAGTTTGAAGACAAAAGTGGACGAAATCGATTATGTCGAAGAACGATCAGAAAACTCGGACAGCGAATAAGACAGTTCTAATGAGGAGAGCGAAGAGAACGTGTATGACAACGGGGAGTATTTTTTCGGAAAAGACATAAAGTAACAAAGTGGGAAACAAAGCCAGTTTAAGTAAACAAAATATTCTGCGTCAATTCGCTCTAGTAAGGAATACTGCTAGAAATGCAAAAACCGACTATGAATGCTGGAGCTGTTTCGTGTCAAAAGAGCTTTTAGATTTAATTTTACATTATACAAGTAAATATATAGACTTTATTTCAAGTAGATATTCCAGAGAAAGAGATGCTAAAGAAACCGACAAAATAGAACTAAAATCATTTTTGGGCCTTTTGTCTTTAGCTGGCTTACACCGCAGTAATCGACTAAATTTGTAAGATTTATGGCAACAGATGGTAGTGGAATTGAATTATTATTTAGACTTATGATATCAATGCGAAGATTCAAATTTATTCACAACTGTATAAAATTCAATGACAAGACGACTCGGTCATATCAACTAAAGATTGATAAGTTGTCAGCTGTTAGACAAATATTTTCACTATTTGTAAAAAATTGCAAAAAAGGATACTCTATGAGACAAAACGTAACTATAGACGAGATGTTGGCAAGCTTTCGGGCAGATGCGGAATTAGGCAGTATATCCCATCAACACCTAACAAATATGGGATTACATTTTTTTTCATGGTTGATTCTAATCTATTTTACACAGAAAATATAGAAATGTATGCAGGACTGCAGCCTGAAGGTCCATCTCGTGTCAGCAATAAACCAATAGATATGGTCAAGAGATTAGCTAAACCTATCTATAATTCAGGACGAAATATCACTGCTAATAATTGGTTCACCAATATAACTCTCATCAGCCATTTGAAAAAGAACAGACTATCACATGTAGGAATAGTCAGAATAAACAAACATTAACTACCCCCTGAATTAGTGAGTACAGCAAACAGACCAATAAAATCTAACTTTTTTGCTTTAAGTGAAGATTGCACTCTTGTATCGCATATGCCAAAGAAGGGGAAAAACGTAATTTTAGTATCTAGTATGCACTTCGATGACGTAGTAAATTCAGATACGCACAAAGCCAGAAATAATCAGTTATCACAATCAGATGAAATCAGGGATTGACACTGTAGACCAAATGGTTGGTTCATATAATGTAGCCAGAAACAGAAGGTGACCTATGGTGATATTTTATGTCATCTTGAACATTACTGGGATCAATGCACAGTCCATTTACATGCTAAATCAGAATTAAAAAATACGACGTGGACTTTTCATTTGAAACCTTTCAAGTCAGTTATTGTCAGAGCAAATAACACGGAGATCGGATATTACTACAGGTATTCACAGACCATTGCAGCTTCAGCTTCAGAAATATAAGAAGTAAAGTTCAACCAGTGGGCCAGATCCAGATGTTGCTAAAACGGACAATAAAAGAAAAATGTGTTCTTCTTGCTATGCGACAAGGACATCGTGTTTGTCCAAATACTACTTTTTGTTTGTAAATGTTGTACCACATTTTATGTCTTGATCGTAGCAATATTGTTTACAACAGTTGTTATAACTGTTTTACTAATCCTTCCGCTGATGAATCTGATTAAGTTTAGCTAAATCTAATTAAGTATTTGGGTTATTTTTGCCTTAGATTAGTAACAATAATGATAGTTATTACATGTTTTTATTTTATTTTGTTCTTAATACTGCATTTATTTTATTTTCTCTTGACAATAAATTAATTTAAATCTGCTTATTTTTTGATTAGTTATGTTCAAAATAAACGTTTCTTCCAATCTTTTTTTTTTCAGTTTTATTGCAACATTAAACTTAAACGAATGTATCTCTGAGGTACACCGCGACCTGTACAGTACACTTTATGACCGCGACCTCCGAAGGGTTAATAGTTGTCAAAGTAAACAACATAATTCTGATTTTCCGGGATAATCCTAGAAAATCTGACAACTACATTGGCACTTGCTTCTAGGTGTGTTTTATTTACCCGACAATCCTTTCTATCGTTTTCTGTAACAGTGTATATTTCAAAATTGTAGTAATTAAGACTGGTATGTCCTCTAAAAGTTTTCACTAGTTCATCAATGGATAGGTTTTTTTCTTCGACAATATATTTTTGGTTCGAGTAGTAATTGGCTAACCTCTACATCGACATCTACGATAGTTGGCTCCTCAATAGGTTCTATTTGTTGGTCTGGAAACTCTGTTGTACCCTCTAGATGATTGATTGGCGGTTACACAAAGAACGGTACTAGGCTCGGGCTTCAGTCTGGTAGAGGTATCTTGGTCGGGGTTCTTGTTACAGCTCAAATATCACGGATCAATTAAAGAAGTACTTACAACACAAAGACAAGAAGTAGAAGAGAAGATAAGACATAAGAGAAGAAAAGTTATTTGGGCACCACCCTATTTTTAGAGGAACAGGGCAACCTTAAGGCACATAGAAAAGGATGACGAGAAAGGTAAGGTACAGCTAGAGAACTCACGCGAGAATAAAGTAAACCGTGAGAGAAAAGGTATCGGATTTATGCGGTACACTCCTAATATTTCGACACATATACTCAAAATATACGATCAAACAAATAATAATATAATTCAATAAAAAATGCCTGGAAGAGAAACACAAAAATATAAATTCAAATTATATAAAAAAATATAAAAGAAATAAAAAGCAAATAGTTCTTTAACAAAAGTTAAAGGAAATGTACAAATTTTATTGAACAGTTAAATGGCATGATTTCTGCGCAACTTATTATTAATTACAAACAAAAAATATCTCTTTGAAAAATAGTTATAAATAATTTAGTATCCTCAAGAATCAGAAAAAGGCAAGGAACATTATAATTATATCTACGTCAATATTTGGCAAGCAAGTGAATTTTATGTCTTGAGGATACCTAAACATGAAGTTACTAGGTTTTTGATCGTGATCACTTCAAATCTAAAAACAGAATTTATCAGAAATATAATCTACATATAAAATAAATTGTACGTTATTTATACGTATATATTATCCTGTATTTTTATACTCAGTCAAACTAAACCTCCATAAATAGGAAGGTACACTGAACTGGAGTAATAAATCAACTTCTAAAGATTTCGTTATAACAGTTTAGTCAATAAAACTTATATTCACGAAAGAGATGTATTCAGATAATGGTATTACGCCCTCAATAAGGCACTTGACTTCGGTCCGTACAACAGGTAGTTGGGATGACACGACTACAATAAATTGCGGTCTTCCTAACGTAATCCCTTAGATTGTCTTAGGCCGACGAAAAGAGGCAGCTAGACCGGAGTAGTACAGGTAGTTGAGATAAAATGAAGATGACTGATGATCGAGGTGAACGAACGTAGCGGTTAATGTTTGAATAGTGTACACGTATGAACGGTGTAAACTATGAACGGTGTAGAATATGAAACGGTGTAAAATCTGAATGGTGTAGAATCTGAAACGGTGTAAAATCTGAACGGCAAACAGAAGTGACTTCAATTGAAAGACGTCTGTTTGACAAAAGAAAAAAGAATTAATATAAGACACACTGTGTAAAGATAAATGAGGGTGAATTGAAAATCCACTTACCGCCGATTGTCGAAAATAAGACCGCTTGCCACAGGAACCAACTTGGAAATGAACATCGGATTGTGAACTTAGAAGGGCTTAGACAAGCGAAGGTTGAAAATAGGGAGGGGATATTAGCTGAAGGATGCCACGCGAAATTGACATTAAATAGCCGGGCTACTGGGGTTCATTTTCATAGCTTTTACCAATGGAAAGTAAACTTTCTACGAAAAACAACTCTTCTGTATTTCTGAAAAGGTAGCTCAGAGATTTCACAATAAGGCCTTTTTCCTTTGTTATTAGGAAAGATTTTCTTTCCTAATAACAAAGAATCGCTCGGTAGTGTCGGTTATTTGTGGAAGATATGCAGGCATGGGCGGCGTGAAAATAATTTACTAAAGGGAATAATTTAAGGAAATTATGAACATGCTTCACTGTGACAGTAAACCCCTCTTCAAACTCTACTGATAAGGTGTGGATACTTGTCTAGTAAATAAAGCATTAGTGTTTATTGAAACATATAAAAATGACACATCTGAATCATTTGTCATGCAATTATTTTTCGTGGAGCTTTCCTTAGATGTGTCCTGCAATAATGTTATTTGTTACAAAACCTGTAACCACAGCTAGTGCTGAAAGATCATTTTCTATAGTAAAATTAATAAAAACCTATTCAAGAAACTTTATGGGACAAAATAGGCTACATAGCTTGATTATTCCGTCTATTGAAAATTCTTCTTGGAGAAAAGAATTGTATTAATAAATATCTTTGTTATTAATAAATAAACTATTATTTTATGTAATGACGATACTTTTGAAAGTTAGAAAACATTTAACTAAAATAAACACAATACTAGTGTTGTGTCAATATCTCAGAGATTCATTAAAACTAAATTAAAAAGTGACGATATTTCTTGGGGACTCATCCTCAAATGATATGGTTACTCCACTGCCTGTATAGCAAATTTTTTTAAAAATAAAATAATTTTTAGTGGATAACTTATAATTTCTAACTCGTATTTTCGCTAATCTATAGAGCCCTTGCTGTCCAATTTTGGACATAGGCCTCCTCTTACTTCTTCCACGTATCTCTATTGTAGGCAGTTCGTATCCACTTCAGGCAAGTTTCTATTTGATAATACGAAAACAAACATAATTATTATTCTGAGTAATTCATCACAATACGAACTCATTAGTTACATATAAACTAATTTTACTAAGAGCTTTATAAATTTGTATAATAAGAAGTGGTGCATGTAGTAGATGTACATGCATTAATTGATCAGGTTATATTCTTTTCAAGATGTTTCAAATTCAAACAGTTCTTCCCACAATGACTTATTATCGCAGCTTTATGTACCTACATGTTGCTCATCTGTTGGGATTCATTCCTACAAAATATCGAAAGACTTACTTGGTGTTTTTGTTACTAACTTATAGTTTGATATTTTTTATAACATGTGAATTTACAGTAAAGGTGGGCAATCATCCTTATCAGACTAGTTCTATACTAGCTTGGATTACTAACTTTGTATATTCACTGAATAATTTGGTAATCCTGTATCAATCTGCAAAGGATGGGGAGAAATGTAATGCATTGTTTGAACTTTTAAAGAAAATATCAAACAATGAAACAGATGAAAGAAATATAATATCTTTTACGAAGATAACAATGTTTGTACTTTTCATGCCTGTGTCTGCAGTAGTGGTCTTTGGCTCAAGTAAAAGCTGCTTCGTTGACATTGTGTTTGGCTTTCAACGTATTTACACTGTGAATCAAATCATCTTTACAGCATTATATTTATCGGAGCTATTAATAATTTTAATTAACAAAATTAAATTTTTAAACAGTGAATTAAAAGATAATTTCTTTAGACCTCAGTTAGACGAGGAGAATATAAGAAGAATAAAAAATATTTATTTAATTTACAGTGATATCAATAAAGCGTCTATACTATTTAATAATATAATGGGACCAATTATTTTAACCTCTTTCTGTGTTACTTTTATAGGTTTATTAATTCTTTGTAATTGGATAACACTATATATATTAGATGTAACTAATGTAATACCAGTACACCTCTTAAAGTATGTTGGACCAATATTCATAATTATGATGGTAAGATTAAAACATTATTACAATTTGTCTTTGTTTACAGGAACATATTTATTTTCTCACATGTCATTATGAAAATACCTCTTGTCATACGGTGTTTTGCAATAACCGTCTAACCCACATTTGTTTACAAATGAGGTTAGATGTGTCAAACTGTCGATCATAATGCATACTACATCAAGCAAAAATGATATAAGCCATATCCATACTCATGGAGGCGTTTGTGAACTTAGTTCTAAACCACATTCGTCAAATAATATGGAAACAGAAATTTGTAAAAATAGTCTAACCCATGTTAGGTACCACCAAGTCTACCCACATTATAAATATGTGGGTTAGACGATTGTTGCAAATCTCTGTAAGGGTCTTTTCATTGTGTGTACTAGATGAAAAATATTAAATTAATGAACAAATCTTTATTTTGACTTAGACTCGTCTTATTAAAAGACGAGAAATTTATTATTACACTAAACAATTTTATTTAGGTAAATAAAATTGCACCAAACTAGAGGCTTTATCTTTAATGGTAAAATACTAAAGTATATTATTTAAAACTGAATTATCTATGTTGTCAGCTCAGCAATTGATTAAAGAAATTTTTAAATTCCTTTTATCACAGATAGTGTACCGAAAAGGTAACACAATAAGAGCTGTAAAATTAAAAAAAACATATATTCAAAAATTATGTTAATGCATGTAAATAACTTTTAAATTTACAAAATCACTCAATACACTAACGTCCGTTAAAAAAACTATGTCATATTACCACAGAAAGCATCGAATCGTATTCAGGCATTTTAAATATTAATAGGCCCGATCGGAACTGGCCGACCCAGCTCACATAAGATCTCCGTACAAAGAGCGTTTGAAGTTAAGCAGCTTGCCGGACAAGGATTTCCATTGTCGTCTTTATGATTACTGTTTAGGCACCAGACGATCGGGCCTACGCCGACCATCGTTGGCACTTGTAACGTAATTATCGAATTGTAATATAAATTTTCATTTAAATTATGATAAAAAATATGTAACATATTCTATAATTGTAACACATTTTTAAACAAACAATACAAATGTGTTGTATGAGAACGCCATAAATAGTTCCACATTTTTGCATGCATTCTTGATGAAACAACCGATATTATTAAAAGGGCACAATGTTCAATAGTATGCAGATTAGTGGATACAAAAGGCGTTGTTCAATACTATTTCTTAGGTTTTTTTTATCTAGGCGAAGACCGAACTGCTCCAGCGTTACGTGACTTACTGTTTACTGTAATTGGTAAATTTTACTTTAAATCTAAATTAATTGCTCAAATCTACAATGGAGCTAGTGTTATGTCGGAACAACTTAATGGACTTCAAAAATTAATGAGAGATTCTGCACCATTGGCGACAAAAAATTGCATTATCAAATAACGAAAATATTGGAACTGTTGCTTGATAGTCAAAATTCTGGTCAGCAAAATATTGTATGTCTTTTTAACAAAGAAGTTTGATATTTCAACATATTGTTTTAAACTTTACGAGTGCGGCAGGTTGTTATTATTTGGGTGTAATATTTTAAAGCAAAATATTACAAACTTGGTGTTCTTACTTCAGTGACTATAATTTTTATTGTTCGAGGTACGTATGAACTTATTTTGACTTAAAATTTTACAGTCGATATAAGTTTTTATTTAATAAACCTTTTATTTAATGTTAACATCAAACGGCAGTTAAACTAATTTGGATCTATGATAGCTGCCCATATTATAATACTTGCACATGCAAAAATATAAATATATCAAGTTTAAAATTAGCTACGTTAGTGGGGTAGTGGGGTTAGATCTTTTTTGCTCACGGCACTATAACACAAATATTTATTTTTTATAGCATCTGTAAAAAATGTTTTATAAATGTAACATTTTTACTTCGTAATAATATATTAAAAGTGGATGTTTTAAGTGAGTGCCTAATACTCTTATTTTATTTTAGACGATGGATATTTCAAGAGGAAATCCACAGGAGACAGGTTACACACAAGGAGAATCTAGAAAGAAATCACAGGGAACATCTTGAAATTGCAAATGAGTTAAGGAGTGAAATGAAGGCTGATCTAATATGCTTGCAAGAGGATGAAACACTGGAGACCCTGACTTTTGACCTCCGTTAAAACGGGTACAAAATGGTCAAATCTACACGTAATAAAAATCCTTATCCTATCCCTCGAGAATAACATTGACTGACTACAACGCGGCGTCAGTTTCAGCTTACAAGCGAAGCCGTAACATCTACAGAACTAATCTCAGAAGACAACGGCCTAACTGTCCGAATAAATAGTTTAACAAGTTAGACGATGGCTGTGAAAGTCTAACGCATTTTATCAATATAGGTTTTGTTTTATATTTTCATGCAATTCGTTGGTGACACGGAACATTACAGGATATTGCCAGAGAACTACGAACACATTGCGTTCATAGTTCTCTGATATTGCCGTATTTCATTTTCGTTCACTGGAATACTAACAAAGTTGGTATCTTTGAACTAGAAATAACAAGTTCCTTGCAAAAGTATACAAGGTATCCCATTTAAATTAAGTAAGTTGTGGTTATTTTCGGTGAAACAGTAAGTAGAGTAGTAACAAAAAATAAAACTCTGTTATGCATGTGATGGTCGCATAAAACTTGAAGTTGGACTAGGTTTTTCAAAATTTTACTTCTTGTCGACTCTTCCCTATGCAGGTAAAAGGTGGACTCTTAAATATCAACAATAAATAAATTGAAGGCCTTTGTAATGTGGATCTTTCTTCTTTATGTGCCGTCTTCTACCGAAGGTTGGCGACCATCATACGATAGGTTTCTCTGTTTTGTGCCGCATGAATTATGTTCGCAGCTTCTGGTATTTGAAACCATTCTCTCAAGTTTCTCAGCCAGGATTTCTTCTTTCTGCCCAAACCTCTTCTACCTTCAATCTTGCCTTCCACGATAAGCTATAGCAGACTGTACTTATTATTACGGAACACATGGCCCAGGTATGACGCTTTCCTCCTTTTAACAGTTGTTAACAATTCCACCTCTTTACCCATTCGTCTTAATACCTCTGTGTTGGTCACTCTGTCTGTCCAAGGTATTCTCAGTATGCGTCGATACAGCCACATTTCTAGAGCCGCTAACTTCTTTATAGTTGCTGCTGTTAACGTCTACCCTTCTACGCCGTAAAGTAGCGTAGAGAGTACGTAGCATTTCGTGGCGCGCCATAGGAGGTTAATGCCTAGGTTGAGGTTGCTTAAGAGCTTTCTCATTTTGATTAATTTGGATCTTGCTATTTCAATTCGGATCTTAATCTCTACTTCTGGGTCCCACTTGTCATTTACTGTATATCCCAGATATTTAAATCGGTGTACTCTTTCAATACGTTCGTCTTCAATATGCAGGTCGATATGTTGAAATTTTTTTTTACTGATCACCATAAACTTAGTTTTCTTTCTATTGATCTTCAGTTCAAATCGGCTGCCAGTTGTATTAACTCTATGTAGCATCATCTGTAAATCTTCGATGTTATCGGCCAGTATAATAGTATCATCTGCATATCGAAAATTACTTATTGGTACGCCATTAATCTTGATGCCCTCATTGTACTCTTCTAGTGCCTCTAGAAATATTTGTTCCGTATACAGGTTGAAAAGCAGTGGCGAAAGAATACAGCCCTGTCTTACCCCTCTAGAAATGGTTATGTTTTCACTCACCATATATATTGGAATCTATATTGCCCACATTCTTCATGTGGGCTGTTTGATTCTAATATAGATTTTTTATAATCTGGATGTCCTTAGTGTCAAGTCCTGAAAGACGTAATAGTTCTATGAGTTTGCCATGTTTGATAGTATCGAATGCTTTCTCATAGTCGATAAAACAGACGTAAACATCTTTCTGTTGATCCAGGCATTTTTGAATCAAAACTTGTATTGCAAAGAGGGGTTCTCGAGTTCCAAAACCGCATCTAAAACCGAACTGTGTTTTACTTATGCTGTGTTCTAATTTTACTCGTATTCTGGAATGGATAATACGCAAAAATACTTTAAGGGTGTGGCTCATTAAACTTATAAGGCGATATTCACTACACGTCTTAGAATTATATTTCTTGGGAAGGGGCACAAATGTAGATTTCAACCAGTCCGATGGAATTTGACCAGTATCGTATATCTTATTAAACAGTTCCAATACTACATTCAGGTTGTTCTCGTTAAAAACTTTTAAGAATTCGACTGGTATTTCATCGCATCCTGTTGCTTTCCCATCTTTCGTTTGATCTATAGCTTTTATCACCTCACTTTTCAATATTTTTGGTCCATTCAGATCAAGAGTGTTCGCAGAAATATGACGATAATCCGTAAACAAATCTTTTATGTAGATTGCCCAAGTCTGTAACTGTTCTTCTTTATCTACAATAAGTTTATTGTTCTCGTCTATTAACCTACCAAACTGTTTTTTCTTGTAAGTATAAGTAAACTCCTTGATTTTTTTATGCATGTTAAAACTATCGTGTCTTCGTTCTAGCTATTCTATCTCTTGACATTTTTCTTGCAACCATTTCTCTTTGGATTCTTTTATCTTTCTGCTGACAGTTCTATCCAGTTCTTTATATTGTTCGGGATTATTCTTATTTTCCCTCCTTCTGTCCATAAGGTGTAATATTTCATCTGTCATCCACTCGTTCTTCTTCTTCCGCTCGGAGTCACAAATTACTTCTTTTGCACCGTTGCATATAGCGTCCCTTAAGTTGATCCAGTCTCTTTCAATATCATCAGTGTTGGTTGTTAAAGCAACATTACTATTAATGCTATTTGTAAGCTTGGCTTCTATCTCAGGATTTCTAAGTTGATCCATATCTAATTTTTTGTTATTCTGTTTCTGGATTATGGTTTTTAGTCTTACTCGTAATTGGGATACAAGCGGATTATGATCAGAGTTTATATCAGCTCCAGGATATGTTTTGGCTGATATTATTGCGTTACGGAATCGTTTGTTAATTGTTATGAAGTCTATCTGATTTCTAACGAAATGTGGATATATCGGAGAATTCTCAAGGTTTCATGGATATCGCATACCTTAAACGAATAAGTGCTGCAGAGACTGGACAACAGACGAGAACTTTTCAACACGGTGAAAGTTCGAAAAACATCATACCTAGGCTAGATAATGAGAAATAATAAATACCAATATGCTGAACTAATAGTAAAAGTACAAATCGAAGGAAAGAGTGGACCAGGAAGCAAAAAACTATCGTGGCTATAAACATCCGAATAAGGACATAGCTAAATTTTGAACAGCTGAAGGCAGAGAAAAGTTTACAATTGTAGTAAGCAACCCCGATTAAGAAAGGGGCAGAAAAGTTAGACAACATTTACCTAAAATAAACACAATACTAATGTTGTGTAAATATATCAAAGACTTATTAAAATTAAATTACAAAGTGACGATTTTTCTTGGGAACCCTTCCAATGAATTCGCCACGGGCGCCAAATGCTATGGTTACTCCACTGTCTGTATACCAAAGTTTATTAAAATAAAATCATTTATAATGGATAACTTATAATTTCTAACTCGTATTTTCTATAAATTATATATAACGTTTATATTTTAATAATACAACAACAAACATATTTAATATTCTGAGTAATTCATTACAATACGAACTCATTCATTACATATTAATTAATTTTACTAAGAGCTATATAAATTTGAATAATGAGAAGAGGTGGATGTAGTAGCTGCACATGCATTAATTGATCACCTTATATTCTATTCAATATGTTTCAAGATGTCAAAAAATCAAACAATTCTTCTCATAATGACTTATTACCGCATGTATATGTTGCTCATCTGTTTGGGTTCATTCCTACAAGACATCGAAAGATCTACTTGGTGTTTTTATTACTATCTTATAATTTGTTATTTTTTGTAACGTGTGAATTTACAATAAGGTTAGACGGTCATCCGTATCCGACATATTCCATATTAGCTTGGATTACTAACATTGCATATTCACTGAATAATTTGGTAATCCTGTATCAATCTGCAAAAGACAGGGAGAAATGTAATGCATTGTTTGAACTTTTGAAAAAAATATCAAAAAATGAAACTGATGGAAGAATTAAAATATCTTTTACGAAAATAACAATGTTTGTACTGTTCATGCTAGCATCTGTTGTAGTGGTCATTGTCTTAAGTAAAAGCTGCTTCATTGACATTATGTTTGCCTTTCAACGTATCTACACTGTGAATCAAATCATCTTTACAGCAATATATTTATCGGAGTTATTAATAATTTTAATTACAAGAATTAAATTTTTAACCAGTGAATTAAAAGATAATTTCTTTAGACCTCAGTTAATCTGCAAGGAAAATATAAAAAGAATAAAAAACATTTATTTAATTTACAGTGATATCAAAGAAGCTTGTATTCTATTTAATAATATTATCGGACCAATTATTTTGATCTCTTTCTGTGTTACTTTTGTAGACTTATTAATGTTGTGTAATTGAATAATACTATATATTTTAGATGTAACGAATATAATACCAGTAAAACTCTTAACATATATGGGACCATTATTCATTACTTTGATGGTAAGATTAAAAAATTATTACAATTTTCCTTTCTTTACAGGAACATATTTATTTTCTTGCATGTCATTATGAAAAAACCTCTGGTCAAGTCTAGTTTGTGAAAAATTTAACATTTGTAACAATTAAGTTAAATTTTGTGTAAGGTATTTATACATTTTAAGTAACCTTAAAATTGTCTGGAACTAAACTTTTGTTGAGAAGCGCTTTCAGGTTATTTGGCAAATTGTAAAACTGTCTTTGATTTACATATTTAGGACAGTCTATCAAGAAGTGCTTTAGCATTATACTGTTTACTGTATTGCATGTTTGCATTTTGGAGGTTTACTATTTGAGAAGAGATAGACGTGTTGGACGTCCAATTATATGTTGGAACATAGCAAGGCGATGGAAAAATCCATCAATATTCCACTGAAGTAGAGACTTGAATTCTAATGTTGGCTTAATTGAGATGTGTCACTTTCCGCGTCCGATACCAGATTGACAAGATAATTATGGATTTTTTTTCTTATGGACGTGAAGTTACGTTTTATGGAACTTTCCTTTAAATGAGGGTTAACTTGACTGAACATATGGGACAAAGCTTGTATGTCTGTGATATATTCTTGAATTGTGTTTATAAGATCTGTTGATTTCGTGATATTTATTAGGAGCATGTTAGGTTGATCAAAGTTTAGAGGGAAACGTAGAGGGTGAGTTTCTATGAAGTTTTTAGCAGGGTCAAGTAAGAGAGAAAATGAACATTCAGAAGTGCTTGCTTCTGAATGCAAAATCTAAAAAGTAAAGATAAAATTTTAGTTTTTTTAGAATTTGCTTGGACTTTAGGTGGTGGAAAAATGTTACATTGTTTTGAAGATGGATCTGCTTCAGGTGAAATAATTTCATCAAAGTTACGTTTTGGTTGATTAATTACGTGACTGTCCTTATTTGATGCATCTACTTTGTTCGGTATCTCCGGGTACATAAACCAATTCGATTAGCAACAAAGAAAGAGCTAGAAATATACTAGGAAACAATGGAAAGAGAACTAAAAAAGATACAAATAGAAGAGCAAACTGAGAACAAATGGGAAAACATAAAGCAAATAATGAACAAAGCAGCAAAAGAATGTAATAAACAGGAGAATAAAAAGATGAAAGACTGGTTCGACATAGAGTGCCAAAAAGAAATAGAACTAAGAAAATCATTAAGGATGGAAATGATCACGGAAGAAACAACAGAGACAAAGAATAGATATAGGGAGCAAAGACAAAAAGTAAAGAGGGTGTAAAAACCCATATTCATTAAAAACAAAGCAGGAAATAATATAAGTGGGGAAGCAAAGATAGTCGAAAGATGGAAAGAGTATTTTGATGAATTACTAAATGACAATAATAAGTCAAACCAAAGAGAATGTATGGAAACAGAAGCAAGAATCGAACACTTAGAAGACATAGAAGATAATTCACTCAGCAAAGAACAAATCGAGGAAATCATAAAAAATCTGAAAAACAACAAATCCCCTGGAAGCGATATCATAACAGCAGAGATGATGAAATATGGTGGTAAACTGCTAAATAATTGGATATATAATATCATAAAAGAGATATGGATAAAAGAACGAATACCAGAAGATTGGAAGGAATCCATTATTTGCTCATTACACAAAAAAGAAAACAAAACAGAATGCAGTAATTACAGAGGAGTAGCGTTACTAAATACCATATATAAAATCCTATCAAAATCCATAAAAGATAAGCTAGAAAAAGAAGTTGAAAATATAATGGGCGAATATCAGTGCGAATTTAGACGAGGGAGAAGCACAACGGACCATGTGTTCATAATCAGAGAATTACAAGCAGAAAGCTATGAACACAACTTACCAACGATAGCGCCATTCATCGACTTTCAGCAAGCATACGATAGAATAAAAAGGAAGGAATTAAAAGAGACCCTCGAGGAACTGGGAGTTAGCAGAAAGTTGCGTAATATGATACATCTTACATTAGAGAATACAGAAAATAGAGTCAAAGTAAACAATCATGCATCGGACAAATGTATAGTAAACGAAGGATTAAGGCCTTTTGTCTTTGCCTTTGATGAAGGCCTATCCTTTGTCATCATTACTCTCCAATTTATGCCTAGAAAAAATAATGCGAGAAGCGAAAATCAATAGAGAAGGACTCCTACATCATAAAAGACACCAAGTTTTGGCATTTGCGGATGATATAGTGTTGCTGTCAGGAAAAAGAGAGCTACAGGAGATAGTACAGAGAATAGTAAAAGCAGCAAAGAAAATGGGACTTAACATAAATGAAACTAAAACAAAATGTATGCAGTGGACAGATGATCAGTTTAGGGATAGACAAAAGTTTAAAGTAGAAGTAGAAGTAGAGTTCATACGAATTCGAAATGGTAGAAAGATTTACATACGTAGGTACAATAATATCACGTAAACCTAACATTAAAGAAGAAATACAAGCTAGAATAATGGCAGGCAATAAAAGTGTACATGCTTTTAGTGGAATATTGAAAAGCAAGTTTTTATTAAGAAAGGCAAAAATACAGTTATACAAAACAACTATACAACCAATAGTAACATACTGCAGTGACACGTGGACAATGACAAAAAAATAAAAAAATTTACTGGAGATATGGGATAGGAAAATCCTGAGGAAGATATATGGAGGAATAATAAGGGACGGTTTATGGATAAAAAGATCAAATGACGAGTTAAAGAAATTATATAATCAATCTATCTTAATAGGAGTCATAAAGGCACAGAGACTAAGATGGCGAGGTCACCTAGAAAGGATGCCGAACACGAGGACTCCAAAAAGGGTACTAACTACGCTATAACTTTAAAAAAGAGAAAAGGAATGCCAAAAAATAGATGGAATCAGAAGGTAGAAAAAGATATGGAAGAAATTGGACTAGACGGTCAGAAAAGAAAAATGAATAACAAGAAAATTTTTTTTTTCTAACCATTTTGTTTATTTCCCTCAACTAACTCTCTAACCTTTTTTTTTGAGTTTCATGTATAAAGATATATTTTTTATTTTTAATAATTATTTCGATAGTTACAACTAGCTGTTGTAATAATTATAATTTGGCACCGCGAAGCGGCGTCTTTTTTAAATTGCTAGAGGTGTTTCCTTTTGTTTTGTTTGTCCCAAAAGATTCATGTTAGTACCCCTTTGTTTCATTTTTTTGTAGTTCCCCAATCCGACCCCCTTGTCATTCACTTATCCACGACCCGAGCTCTCCAAACAAACCCTGAGTGCCGTTCGCAAGTATCGATTATTTTGCTTGCCCTATCTTTCCCCCAATAATTTCTGTCCCCAATTTTCTACCCCATGTGGATGGCAAAATATATTTGTTACCGTATAAGTACCGTCCTTTTTTGTGTTTGTTTCATGCATTTAGTATATCTGAATTATTTTTCATAATAAACTGTAGTAGTGACTTCTCTTTCATTGGTGCTTGGGCTACCCAAGGTCAGGTGATGGTCAATTCAAATTCAATCCATTTATCCTACAGTTTTTGCCTTATATTTCCACTTAATCAAAATTATCGTTTCCTAGTAATTGCCTACACATTTTGTATTATGCATGACATTAAAGTAAAATGAACATTTTCTTGAAAAGGTAATCACTTTTACCAACTCATTCGTGACAAATAATTTTAAATAAAAGCTATATAAATGGATATATATAATAAGGAGTAGGTACATTTTCTATTTAAAATGTTTGAGGACGTCAAACATTCAAGAAATTCCTTGAATTATGAAATATTGCCGCCACTGTATTGTCATGTTGGCTGTTTATTCGGATTTATTCCTACAAAACGATGGAAGATCTGCTCGATACTTTTACTCACGTATACTTTGGTGTTTTTTTTCTCTTGTGAACATATGATAAAAACAAAAAGTTATTTTCACGTAGATTCTATATTATTTTGGATCACTAGCATTGTGTATCCAGCTAATAATTATTTAGTCTTATATCAATGTACAAAAAATAGGAAAAAACTGAATGATTTGTTTGAGCTTTTAAAAAACATGATAAACAATAAAAGTGACGGAAAAATAATAACTTTTACAAAAATAATAGTGTTTGTAATTGTCACGCTTATATCTTTTATTCTGACTCTTTTGTTTTATCGTCCGCACGATTTTGTGTACATTATGTTTTTTATTCAACGTATGTACACTTTCTATCAAGTGGTATTCACAGCAATATATCTATCAGAATTATTACCACTCGTAACTAGAACAGTAAAATTTTTAAATATTGAATTGCGATATACTTTCGTTCAATATCAGTTAAGGCGTAAAGAAGCTATAAAAACAATTAGAAATATGTATTTAATTTACTCAGATATACATGATGCTTGTATAATATTTAGCAGTATATTCGGACCAATTATTTTAAACTCTTTATGTCTCGTTTTCTTAAATTTATTAATTCTGTGCAGCTGGACAACGACATATATGTTGGATATTTCTACTAAAATTTCGGAAAAACATATAGCAACTTTGGGACCATTAGTACTGGTTTTATTGGTAAGATTCAAAATTAATACTATAATTTCTGTTTTAAACGAGCTGTTTACAAGCAGAGCATCTTCTTCTTCGCGTGCTATATCAGAACTAAGGCTTCTCGATCTTCTGCAATATAGAATAATTTTCCTGCCTTTTTTTCTCGAGTCCATTCACGAATGTTTTTTAATCAAGAAACTTGTTTTCTTCCTACACCTCTACTTCCCTCTATTTTGCCTTTAAGGATCAGTTGTAAAATTTTATATCGACTTCCTCTTACTATATGTCCCACATAAAACATTTTTCGATGTTTAACAGTCTTTAGCAGTTCTCTGTCTTTTTTTTTTTTTTTTTTATTTTTATTTATCCGCATCAACCACTAGGGTTATTAGCGGTAGGTTTATGATACAAATATAGAAAATAAGATACATTTTAAAAGTCATAACTTACAACAATATGGTATTATGTACATGTATGTAAATGTAACAAAAATTAAATCACAATTTATTATAGAGTTTACAGTGTTTTAAAAAAGACAGAACTTCATTGAATTTTATATCCAGTGCTTCTTTTAGGCTGTTGGGTATCTTGAATATCGCCTTGGCTGAGGTGTACTCTGGACATTCTATTAATATATGGTTGACTGTGAAAGGTGTTTGGCATCTTTGGCACATTGGTAGTGGTTCTTTGGAGATTATGTAGCCGTGTGTAAGTCGTGTATGCCCAAGTCGGAGTCTGCTGATAATTACCTGGTCTTTACGTTTTGGTGGTATATTAAGATTTTTTGAGGATACGTCTGGTTTGATATTTTTAAGATTTGTGTTTGTTTGATCCCATATTTCTTGCCATATTTTATTCACATGAGTCTTTAATAAAGTCTTAGTATCTGATATTGGTATATCTGTTGTAATCGGAATGTTCACATTATTTATTGCTTCAAACGCTGTTTTGTCTGCTAGCTCATTACCAGATATTCCGACATGGGATGGGACCCACATAAATGATATAATTTTCCCAGAAAATTGGAGCTGTTGCAACGCGTCCTTAATTAGGAATAGATTGATGTGTGTGGGATAAACATGTTTAATGGCCTGTAAAGAGCTTAATGAATCTGATAATATTAGTATTTGTTTTTCGTTTATGGTTTTACAATGATTTAGTGCGTCAAGTATTGCTTGTAGCTCTGCAGTATAAATACTACAGCCGTGAGTTAATCTAGTGGCAGAAATTAAGTTTTCTGATACAGTAGCAGCTGCTACTCCGTTGCAAGTTTTGGAGGCATCAGTGAAAAACAATTTGTGAGTGGAATATTTAAGTAAATTTGTATGATACTGAAGCCTGATCTCTGCAGAATTGTGTAAATGCTTATCATGATTAAGTAAGGAGAGGTCTACTATTGGTAAAGAAACTGTCCAGGGAGGTGTTTGGTATATTTTTATGGGTGCCAAGGTAATTTGATTGATATAATACGGTAATCTTTTAACTCGTTCGTAAAATGGTACTGTCTTGGTGGTGTAATTTGTGTATTGTTCTAGTGATTCTTCCGATACTAAACTTGCGAGAAAGGTATGATCCTTTGCGCTTAGAATTCTTGAAGCGTAGCATAGTGATAGATATTGTCTTCTGAGGTATAGTGGCATTTCTCCTGCTAGCACTTGAAGGCTTCTTATTGGAGTAGTTCTAAAGGCCCCAAAGATTAGTCTTAGAGATGTAGTTTGAATAACATCCAGTTTTTTTAGTTGATTTTTATTTGCTGTTTCATAACAGATGCATCCGTAGTCGAGTTTGCTTCTTATTAATGTCTGATGTAAATTAAGAAGAATTTTAGTATCTGATCCCCATTTATGATTGGATAAAACTCTTAGTAAGTTTATTCCTTGTTGACAGGATTTGATCAAATTGTTGATATGTGAAGTCCATGTGAGTTGTGAGTCAAATATTACACCCAAAAATTTAATTTCGCGGACTTGTTTTAGAGGATGGCCATTTAGATACAAGTTTAAGTTGTATTCTGCTCTTCGTTTGTCAAACATTATTACTTTAGTCTTCTCAGTTGAAAAAGTTAAACCAGTCTCTAAAGACCACATTTCTAAGCTGTTTAATGTTCTCTGTAAAATTTGCGTAGCTAATTCTATATTTTTACTTTTAACATATATTACTAGATCATCAGCAAAAAGATTAGCTTTTACGGGAAGCTTTATGTGGTTTGTTATATTATTTATTGCGATTAAGAATAATAGTGTACTTAAGGCCGATCCTTGAGGAATTCCATTATGAAGTGATTTCGATGTGGACATGAATCCATTCGTTTTTACTTGTATGGACCTGTTTTGAAGAAAATTTTTGGTGAAAGCGAGAAAGTTACCATCTATTTTCCAGTTTTTCATAATTTTGAGGATATAATGCTTCCATGTTGTGTCGAAAGCTTTTTTAATGTCGAAAAATATTGCAATTACTTTTTGTTGATTTGTAAATGCTTTATGTATTTCGGATTCTAGTGCAACAATGTTATCAGCTGTCGATCTGTCTGAACGGTATCCGCTTTGTATTGGAGTAAAAAGTTTTTCCTTTTCCAAGTGCCATTTCAGTCTTTTACTCAATATTCTCTCCATTGCTTTGCAAATGTTACTGGTGAGAGATATTGGACGATAGGAGGATGGTAAGGTTTTTGGCTTATTCATTTTTAAAGAAGGAATGATAATTGCTTGACGCCATATTGAAGGAAACGTTTTATTTGTGTAAATATTGTTAAAGATGTCAACTAAAATTTTCTTTACTGTTTCAGGTAGTTTCTCAATAAATATTGTTGGAATATCATCGGGTCCTGAAGAAGTTTTTTTAGCATTGCCTAAGCTTTCGTTTAACTCCTCTATTGTAATCGGTATATTGAGAGGGCATAAAATATCTTCTATTTTGATTTGTGATAATTCGGTTTTTTCTTTGTGTTTTAAAAATGTAGAGTTGTATTGATCATTGCTCGAATATAGTTGATAGTGATCAGCTAAGATTTCTACAATTTCTAGTTTATCTGACGTAATTAAGTTATCAGTAGCAATGGTGTCAATATGATTAATTTTGGTTGAGCCTTTTATTTTCCTTATTTTCTGCCAAATATCACTTATTGGTGTAGATGAATTTATTGATGAGACATAATTGGCCCAGCTTTCTTTTTTAGATTTTTTGATTAGAAATCTGGACCTGGCTCTTAACGCTCTAAATCTAGCTAAGTTAGTTTCGGAATTGTGTTTTTTCAATATATTAAAGGAGTGTTTTGTTTGTTTCAAGGAAGTTTCTATTTCGATATTCCACCAGGGCAGAGGTGTTTTTGTGGTAGCTTTAGTTTTTCCAATCGCTTCTCTGGCTGAATCTATTAGGATATCATTAAAATTTGATATTGTGATGTTTATATCTTCTAATATTTTGAAGTCTTTCATCCGTTCAGTTATTAAACTAGTATACTTTTCCCAATCCGCCGATTTTAACTTCCATGTTTCATATGGTTTTGTATTAATCTTTGTGTCTCTAATATGAGTAATCAAAATTGGTAGATGGTCGCTGTCAAATAAGTGTGAAAGTGTATTCCACTCAAGTAGTGGTGCTAAAGTTGAATTGCTGAGGGATAAATCGATGGTTGAAAACGTGCCATTGTATGTGTTGAAACGGGTAGGCATTCCTGTGTTTAATAGCACCATTTTAAGGTTGTTAATTATTTCTAATAGAGTTTTGCCATTTTTGTCAGTTTTCAAAGATCCCCAAGATTCGTTATGACAATTTGTGTCAGCAAGAATTAGTTTAGGAGATGGAATTTGTTCTATCACTTTTTGTAGTTCCAGGAGTATGGATTCTTCCGGATGTGGTAAATATACACTGCAAATGTTAATTTCGAAATGATGAATTATTGATACTGCAACAGCCTCCAGATTTGTATCTAACGGAATTTCTTTGGATTCGACCGTAGATTTCACAAAGTTGCCAACACCACCACTAGCTATTTGCTGCACTGGTCTATTTCTGATGTATGGTGTATAGTTTTTCAATTTTACATTATTATTAGAAAGTCGTGTTTCTTGTAAACATATTACTAGAGGTGAGAATTCATTGATTAATATTTTTAAGTTTTCGATATGGCTGTAAAAGCCATTCAAATTCCATTGAACTATGAATTTGGTTATTGGATAGAGTTGCTGTCGCTTTCTTCCTCAGTTGTCTATAGAAGAGTTGTCTGTTCCATGTATCTTTTTTAAGATTCTTGAAATGTTGTTTTTAAGACGTCGATCGTTTGTGTTTGTGTGTACCATTTGCAATTCAGCGCTAAGTCCTTGTAGGTCATTTGTATAATCCTTTGCTACGTTTTCAGGAAACTTTGAACCTATAGCATTTGTAATATAGTCGCATAGTTCTGTGTATCTTAGTGTGTAAGGAATGGTAGCTGAGGATAAAATGGCTTCTATAGGTTTCATTGAGGTTTCGATGTTCAAAGCTTTTTTAATCCTTTTAGGTGCAGATTTCTTTGGAGCAGGAATTATTATTTCTTGATTTTCTGACTCTATTATTTCAGGAGATGTTGACATTTGTCTTTTTATAGAAGTGTGTGATATTATGTTGGTATTATTAGATAGTGATTCAGGTAGGTTTTGTGAGTTGGAGGAGGTATTTGGTAGTGATCTGTTTGAGGAAGTAGCAGCAGGAGTACTGGATTGATGAGCAGTTGCGGTTTCTGATGTAAGGGATGTTTTATTTATTGGATAATTTTCTGTTTCAGAAATATTAACATTTATAGATTGAGATAGCTGGTCAATATTTTGTAAATTAATTGGTTCGATAGTGCAGTTTTCATCTTTGTGTCCTGTGGTATTACATTTAGAGCAATTTAGGCCATCTAAGGAAAGATAAATTCTGTAGGGGGTATTGTCATGAGATATTAGAAGTGAATTTGGGATATGATTATTAGTTTTTGGAGCAACAAATACTTGACGTCTAAAGCTTAATATATGATTGTATTCAGATTCAGGCATGCCAACTTTTAAAAATGTTATTTTAGACACTGCAATAAGCTCCAATTTTTTGAGCTCTTCTTCGATAATAGTGTTTGGAATACTGGGGCAGACATTTGATATCACTAGTCGGCTCGCAGGAGTAATTAATCTTCTAATTTCTATGTCGTTTCCTTGTATTGAAACGGATTTGTGATTATGTAGTAATTTTTCTAGGATTGTAGTGTTACTGAGATATATGCATACTCTGTTATTTGAAATTCTGGACGCAAAGATGATATTTTTTGGTTGTACTAAAGTTCCTATTGCTGTTATGTATTCGTGTATTTTTATATCTGGTACTGATGACAAAACAATTGCTTGTTCTTTGGATGGAAAGTTAAAGCTGCTTACGGCATTAGAGTAGGTTAATGTTGAAGAAGAGGTTGGTGTTGAAGATGATAATAATGGTTTGGTGATTACTGTGTCTGTTTTTAAATTGTTATCCATTTTTAATTTTAAATTTCTTCATTTAGTATAATTATACTAGAGCCGCTACTGACTTAAGGTAATTAAGCCGGCTTATCGGCGTTTTTATTTGAAATAAAAATAGATCTTCTGTTTAGTTTTCAATAAAATTCTTTAAATGGTTTTATCTGGGTCAAATAAAAATTGTACTTACAATTTTTCTTTTCTGTAATTAGAAGACACTTATTTCACTCTTAGTACAAACTTGTATTTAAATTTTTGGTATAAACCAACAAAAAACACGTTTTATTCGGAGCTGAAATTTATCGACACGTTACTAATGAGTCTCGATTAGAAGTCCGTTCTCTGTCTTTGTTGACGCTTCTTAGTAATTTTTCATTAGTTTTTCTTCCTGTCCAAGGTATCTTCAGCATTCGTCTATGAACCCACATTTCCAATGCTTCAATTTTGTTCATGATCGATACTTTTAGCGTCCATACTTCTGCACTATACAAAAGTACAGACCAAACATAGCACTTAACCATTCTTTGCCTTAGTTCTAAACTGAGATGGTTATTGCAAAGAAATGACTTTATTTTCATAAAAGTAGTTTTAGTAATTGCTATTCTACGTTTTATTTCTATGTCTGGATCTAGTTGGTCCGTTATTACAGTTCCCAAATATGTCATTCTGTGAACTTTCTCAACTTGGACTCCGTTCAATTGAAGCTTTGCATCGGGTTGTCGGTCACGACTAAACACTAAAAATTTGGTTTTGTTTGAGTTTATTTTAATGTCCATTTCCTCTCCTACCTCGTGAATACGATCAACCAGAATTTGAAGACCTTCAATTATCTGATAGAATTACTGTATCGTCTGCATGTCTAATCACATTAAGTAGTTCCCCGTTGATTTTTATTCCATATGGTTGTCTCTAAAGTGCCTTTTTAAATCGTTGGTCCGAGTAAACAATGTTGGCGATAAAATGCAACCTTGTCTGACTCCTCGTTGTATGGAGATTTCATCGGTGTAGTTATCTCCAATTTTTACGATAGCAGTTTGATTCCAGTACAAATTTTTAATGACACGAATATCCTTGTCATCTATTCTGATATTTTTCAGTATTTGCATTAATTTTACATGCTGTACTTTATCGAATGCCTTTCCGAAGTCCACGAAACATGCAAATACATCTTTTCTTTGGTCACGGCATTTTTGTAATAGGAAGTTAAGCGCAAAAAGTGCCTACCTGATTCCCATAGCATTTCTAAAACCAAATTGGGTATCTTCAAGATCTTCTTCGCATTTGCGTCTAATTCTCTTGTGAAGTCTTCTGAGGAAAATTTTAACAGTGTGGCTCATTAGGCTATTTAATCGATATTTTGAGCATTTTCTCGCATTGTGTTTTTTAGGTATTGCGATAAAGATGGATTTGAGCCAATCTGCGAGAATCACTCAGGTGTTATATATTGAATTAAAAAAGTCTTACTACTACTTTTATGTTATCATTCTCTATTAGTTTCAGCAATTCAGTTGGTGTATCATCTGGACCACAAGCTTTTCTAATTTTAGCATTATTTATAGCATGATCTACTTCGCATTTCATAATTTCTGGGCCGTCAGTACAGTTTTGGTAGAATTCGATAATATTATTCCTTTCATCTTCAAACAACTCGGATATATACAGCTGCCATTCTTTTCTTATTTCTTGCTTATTTACAATAATTTTGTTATTAGTGTCAACAAGTACAGAGGGAACTCGTTTTTTTTTAATATATTACTCATTTCCTTTAATTTTCTGTGCACATTAAATAAGTCGTGTTTAGATATTACATCCTCCATTTCGTCGCACCTTTCTCTCATCCATTTTTCTTTGGCTAATTTGATATCCTTTTTTATTCTTCTCTGCAGGTGTGTATATTCTGTTACATTAGATTTTATCAGTCGACGTTGTTCCATTAATTTCAAGATGTCGCCTGTCATCTAGATATTTTTCTTGATTAAGTTTTTTCTATAATCATTGTTTGTGGAGATTTCATTAACTTGGTTTTTAAATTCACTCCATAGTTCTTCTGGATCTTCTAGTTGTTCCCCGATGTTTTTATTCTATTGTTAAATTCTTTTTTAATGTTATGTTTTGTTTATATCGTCAAAGATAAGTAAATTGGTCTTTGGTTTTTGTCGCTGAATTCGTTTTAACCTTAGTTTAATATCTACTACGAGTGGTTGATGATCAGATCCAATATCTGCCCCAGGATATGTAGTGACTTTTTTGACGGCATTTCGGTAACGCTCATTACCAAGATATATTGTCTATTTGATTTCTTGAAGACTCAGGGGTATTGCCATCATCAAATGGGGCTTTCCAAGTGTATAGTCGTCGCTTGGGTAGTTTATACCAGGTGTTTGCAATGATCATATAGTTTTCTTTACAGAATTCATACAATCTCTGTCCTCGATAGTTAGGTTGTCCTAAACCATAAGGACCTACAGTCTGACCTCGTCGACTTTCCCCAATTTTTGCATTGAAGTCGCCTATAATATATAAAATTTCGTGTTTATTAAGTTTCTGTAAGATGTCTTGGATCTGATCATACAACTTCTCGACTTCATCGTTCATTTTCTATCTGCAGTTGGGGCATAGATTTGAAGTATGTTAGTTTTAAATGGTTGACTATTTATTTGGAGTAATATTATTCTATCCGAGACTAGTACGAAATTGGTTACATATTTACTCAGTTCTGATGTTACTAATATACCTACACCATTTTTGTGATGCGAGTCTTCTTTAATGCACCAAACCTTTTTTATTTGATTTTGTATATTTTTCAGTTTAAATGTATATTTTTTAAATTTTTCTAAATGAGCAGAAAATTGTTATTACCAATAACTTATTTAAAAAAGTGGTACAGTAGGCGGTACTGTAGACTAGCGCGAAGCAAGTAAATAATTTAATTGAACCCAGCCTGAGAGACTTGTACACGTACACCCATTAAAATGACGTTCGGGTGTTACAATTCATTGGAGCGAAGTGTATTAATTCGTCTTAACAGGAATCACGCTACCGCGCACAAGTGCTTCAGACCATCCTTTCCCCCTTATAGCTGTCTGATGCGCGATAGGGCACACTATTAGCCAAATGCTCTTTATATGGAAGTCCTGGTTACAAGAACTCCAACATGGTTCCCTAACCCATTAATGGAGGCTAGCGTGAGGGCGCATTATTTCTGCTATCTTCTTGTGACTTATCCGCGAATCTGAAATTGCTTGCTCGGGCCTCAATTCTGCGGTCTGGGCTACGCCCAGATCGACGACTTGGTGCTCGAGGGTTTCAGCCTTTCATGCTCGGGTTTTTTGGGTATGTTTTTTGTGTTTTTTTTTTGAGATGCCTGAAAAATGTCTTTATTAGTGGGCCTACACAGTGAATCTAGCTATTAACTGTGATAAATTTAATATAGAAGAAACATCTGAATTTTGTGAAAATATTCTATAAGATATTTACACGGTTGTATTTACAGTGTATAGATCGAGCAAATGTAACGATTTTAAGTCATTTTTTACAAATTTCTAAAACTTATTAGGTTCCATTATGAGACCAAACTTAAAAGTATTAGTTTTGGAAGATTTTAATATTAATTTTATTGCGAAAACGGCAAATACTAATGAGATGACTTCCAAAATGTTACCTTTGGAACTGATACATCAACTTTAAATTACTACTACACGAAATATTATGCCATATTAAAAGAAAAACTTGGCAAAGCTTTTTAAACAAGGCAGGAAGTTCCTCGGCAAGGCGATTTGGACACAAGGCCTATATAAGAGTGCAACCTATTTTAAGCAGCCGAAGAAGGTTGTAAGTTACTAGAGGGTCAGAAAGATTAGCATTTGGAAGTCCACCTGAAGATGAACCTTCTAAGAAAAGATTGAAAAGGCGTCACAATCTTTTGTCCAATATCGCAGCAAATCAAATGAAACTAAACATGGCAAAAGGCGTCGAATTACGCATAAATATTACATTTTAAACATTTAAATTCTTTTTTAAATTTATGAAATATATTTTGTGTTATTTCCTATTGCATTCTTTTAGTTTTCCTTAATCATATATCAACAAATATTTTAGAATCAGTCTTCTTTTACCTGATTTTAATATGTATTTGTAATAGACAATACAACGATTGAGCGTGTGCCCTGTTATAAATATCTAGGTGCTTCGATCACAGATGATACTGATCAAACAAAAGAGATTAGATGTAGAATAGAAATCGCTAGATCAGTCTTGAATAGAATGCGCAAACTCTTTTGCAATCATGATATCAATATAAAGTTACAAATACGAATGCTGCTGTGTTGTCTTTTCTACCCTGTTATATGGAGTTGAGGCTTAGACACTAAAACAGTTGACCATAAAAAACATCGAAGCTTTCGAGATGTGGTGCTATAGGCGCATTCTCAGAATATCATGGATGGACCGCGTCACTAACACGCAACTACTCCAAACTTTAGACAAAAGATGCGAAATTCTAAATCAGATAAAAACTAGAAAGATGGAATACTTGGGGCACATTGTGAGAGGTGAAAAGTACGAACTTTTAAGAAACATCATGCAGGGCAAAATTAAGGGCAAAAGAAGTGTGGGAAGAAGAAAAATATCGTGGTTTCGTAATCTACGTGAATGGTTTGGGTGTAGTTCGATTGAACTTTTTAGGCGCGCTGCTAACAAAGTCGCAGTGGCCATGATGATTTCCAATCTCCGCTAGGAGTGGCACGAGAAGAAGAATATGCATTTGGCACTAACATAACATTCCATATACGTGTTTGGCACCTCGCCGTCTATTGGTTGAAACATTGCCGCGTGCCGCAATGAACCAATAGAAAAGTCCTAGGTGTCAAATACATATACGGAATGTTTAGATGCCGACGGTACCTAACTCACGTTAATTTACTTACAGACTATTTACTTATTACTCTGTGTATAGAGTAGATTGTAAACATGTAACAAAATATTTTGTACAACATTGTTGACATTTCAGGATAATTTAAAACGAAAAATAATTGTATCCAGCTAAATAATCGAAACACCCGTTGTTTGATGCACGCTCTATTGTATTGAAACGAATAAATACTTATCTAGGAGGAACCAGAAGCACAGAAAGCTAAAAACTGATAAAAATATTAAGAAAAGAAAAGAATAAAGAAGTAACACAGAGCATAAAACCTGAAAACTGGAAGAGTATTTTAAAGAACTTTTGGTAAAGAATAGAGTCGAATTTCAAGATAATACAAATCAAAACCAAGATAGAATTTCAATAGTGGGCTCGCCAATAAGATTAACAACAGAGGAAATTAAAAAATATGTAAACAGCTGAAGAGGAACAAAGCACCCGGACCAGGGGATATACCCGGAGAATTGTTTAAGTATGGAACGAACAAATTGTACGAATGTCTTCGATAACTATTTCAAGAATGCATAAACATAAGCGAAATCCCTACGGAATGGAAGATATCATACCTCAGTACTAAAAAAGGTGATAAAAATTATTATGAAAATTACCAAGGAATAGCTGTAAACGGATCTAGAGTCGAATATATGGAAATGTTTTAAAGAATCGAATCGAGAGAGAATACTTAGATTATGAAGCATAAGAACAAGCAGGTTTTCATACGGATCGATCCACTATTGACCACATTTTCCCCTTAAACCAGATAATGGAGAAAAGATGGCGCGAAATCAAGAGATTCATATGTTGTTCGTCGACCTATGGAAAGCTTACGACAGCGTTCCACTGAAGAAGCTGTGGCAATCAATGGAAAGCACGAATATTAATATAGAATTAATAAAAGCCGTCAAAGTGCTATACAACCAACCAATAACAAAAATAAAACAGTGACACAAATAACAAATATACCTTGAAAGTGCTTTAAAAAGATGGAAGCAAAAATGTAGGATAGTGGGGATACCGCTCACCAACACTGTTATATACGCTTAACTTTGCAGAAGATCAAATAATACTGGCTTAAGATTATGACGATTTAAACTATATGGCACGAAAATTTATTGAAGAGTATGATATATGAGGTCTAGAAAAATATAAAAAGAAAACCGGATACCTGTACATTGGAGTAGAACAAAAAAATCTCATATTAGATGATAACACCACGATAAAGCACTGCTGTGACTACAAATATGTAGGTATCACCATTTCACAATATGGAACATTAGACAAAGCCGTAAGAGAGAGAAATACGTCAGGGAGAAAAGCCATCACAATGCTAAAAGGCATTTTATGGTACCAATCCATCAGTAACGAAAATAAAAAGACTACGGTAAAAAGTATCACTTTATACAGCTGCGAGGTGCCACTGAAAAAAAGAACACTGGCAACGCTGAAAGTAATGGAAATGGATTTTTGGAGAAGAGCCGCAGGAAGATCTAGAAAAGAAAGGATTACCTACGAACGCATTAGAGAAATGCCAAAACACATATACCAAAACCCAATAGCCTGTGTTAGAGTGGATGATCGTCAAACCCCCAAATTCCCGATACAATGTGGAGTATGCCAGGGGGACACCATATAACTGAAACTGTTCACTACGCTTTTGGAATATATATGTAAAGGGCAAAACTGACCGACAAGGGCATAAACATAAATGGAGGAAAGCTTAGCCATCTAAGGTTTGCAGATCTTCTTATTCTTTGAGTGCCTCTCCTATCGGAGAACATTATGGCAATTCTAATTTTATTAAGTGCTGTTTTGAATAATTCATTAGTGGTACAGCCAGACCACTCTCTTAAATTTCTCATCCAGGACATTCTTCTACGGCCTGGATTTCTGCGTCCTTGATCTTTCCTTGCATTATATTTTGTAGGAACGTGTACTTTTGTCCTCTCATCAGGTGGCCAAAGTATTCAAGTTTTCTCTTTTTTATATTCATAATAACTTCTTCAGGTTATTATTATTCAGTACTAATAGCTGATAGGATAGACGAGTCCAAAGAACTTTTAAATCAGCTCTACCTTTCCTTGCTAGAAGGTGGATTGAAAATAAATATATCTAAAACCGAGATGATGACAAATCTTGTAGTCAGCGAAGATATATGCGTAGGAACAAAATCCATAGACCAGGTAATGGCCTAATACCTAGGTCATGAGATATGCATTAAAAGATAACCAAACCATTGAACTTCTCCGTCGTATAAGACTGACTTGGGCATCCTTCGGCAAGCTGAACAATAATTTCAAATCGTCTGATATACCAATATGCCTTAACAGAAAAACCTTTAATCAGTGCGTTTTGCCAGTGTTGACTTACGGTGCGGAAACGTTGACCATGACAAGAAGAATAGTTTAAAAGATATGTGTGATCCCAAATCGCCAGCTACGACAAAGAAAAGGAGTGGCTGATGCAGTAGAGAGAGTAGCAACACTCAAATGGAACTGGGCAGGTCGCGTGGCTCGAATGACAGATAATAGATTGACAAAGCGGATACTGGAATGGAGACCAAGAGATGATGTCTACCGTAGCAGAGGTCGTTCACCAACACGTTGGACTGACGATCTAAAAAGTTGTCATAGGAATTGGATGCAAGAGGCACAAGATCGAAATGGATGGAAAATTATGAGGGAGAGCCAAGTCCAGCAGTGGATAAGCGAAGATTAAATGATGATGATGATGATGATGCATTAGAGAAACAATGGGAATCAAACGAACAATCACAGATGACCTAACAACAAAACAACTTATTTGGTTCGGAAACATGCATAGAATGGATGAACAACGAATACCAAAAGAAATATTAAAATGGCAACCAGAAGGAAAAAGAAAACGAGATAAACTGAGAAAAAGTTCTAGCGAAGGAATAAATAAAGAACTGAGAGAGAGGAGCATAAAATAAGACCTATGGAACAACCGAACTAAGTGGCGAGTGGAAGTCGGAAAACGGAGGAGAACATTATAAACCGACAAGTAATAGTAGTAGTTATTGTATCGAATACTTGTTTCATATAAACAAAGAAGAGGCCAATTTTGATTTTATTTTCGTCATTTTGAGCAAATAAACATATGAAATTATTTTATACAGGAAATAAACAATTACTGTAAACTTATTTTCTAAATTGCATGTTTCCATTATGTAAATATTACGAAAATAAAAAGATTTAATATGTAAACAATTACTTTACTAACTCATTCGCAGCTAATAATATAAAAGCAGTATTACTGAGTATAGCAATTGCATGTACACAACTAGTGATTGAACATTTTATATGCATTATGTTTCAAAACGAGAAAAATTCTAGAAATTCTAACCAACGTGTATTGTTCCCAAACATTTATGTGCATATTGGTCGCATTTTGGGATTAAACCCTAAAAAATTAAAGACTTGCTTAATGTACTTACCATTTTATATTTTCTTTTTTTTTATCTCGTGCAAGTTTGCAGTCCGATCAGTAGGTTATCCTTATAATATTTATTCAATATTAGTTTGGTTTTCGGTCATTGTCTATTCAGCATATAATTTTGTAGTCTTATATCAATCCACAAAGTATCGAAACAAATGGTATGAATTAGTTGAAGTTCTAAAGGAAATTAGAGATAACGAAACCGAGAGAAGAATAACCATACATATAAAAGTAATATTTTTTATAATTTTCATGGTTCTGTTTGTTGTGGGTTTTGCCACTTTAATTTCAAACGACCTTCTTAAGATTCTCTGTGGTATTCAACGGCTACATACATTTTATCAAAACATCTTTACAGCTGTATTTATATCGGAATTATTAACGATTGTAATTGCAAGAATTAAGTTTTTAGAAAATGAACTAAGGTGTAGAATCGTTCAACTTCAGTTTTCACCGTTAAATATTGCAAAAACATTAAAGGATATTTATCTAATTTCCTCAAATATAGAAGTTGCCTGTGTATTGTTTAATACTGTATTCGGGCCAATTATTTTTGCATCTTTCTTAAGCGTTTTTTCAGATTTACTAATAGTATGTCATTGGATAACAATATTTATGTTAGATACAAATAATATCAATGGACCAGAACATGCCATACTTATCGTAGTACCTTTAGTCATAGTCTCATTGGTAAGATTAATTATTTATTATTATTGATTATATATATATATATATATATATATATATATATATATATATATATTGTACCGTTATTAAATAAAAGGAGCGGCTCTTAATGTATATAATTACATTTATTTTTAAGTTTACAGCACCAAAATATCTTGTCAAGTAACTTTAACTCATAAAAGTTCTGCTGATATACACAAGTTATTAGGTACTAAAATATTCTCGAGTAGTCCACCTCTAATTCGTTTTTTTTTGACGGGCCCCGGGACACTCCCGCGGTCGCTACTTCCGAACCCTTCTAGAAGGATATCTTCGTCGTCTCGAGTTGCAGCCGTTATATGGGCTACGTCGAATGCATGGTCGTAACAGTACACCCCTCTTGATCAGATCTGAGCGTCCCGATCAGCAACTCTATATGTAGGCCCAGGATGGCGGAATCTGCTGTGTCCAGCTCTGCATGTACCCATCAGAAAGAAATCAGAGTCAACTGTCTTTGAAGGACTCTTTGGATTATTGCAACACACAGTAATTCGTACGCCGGTTTCTCAGAAGATCACTTCAAGCATGCTTCTGACAATCTTCCAATCCACATTTTCTAGTGCATGGCCTATCTTGAGTAAGGCCAAATTCTTGATGTCATAATTGCACACGATTTTCTTTAAATTAGTTAGAGCACGCCATATATCCTGGTAGGTTGCCCTGTCTGTATACGACTTCCTGGTCACCATATCTTTCTCTTCCAAAGTTAGGCTGCTGATTTTCTAACTCGTCCAAACGACCGAACTTCTTAAAAAATACGGATGAGATTCCTTTAGTCGTGTCAAGATCTTGGGTAACACAGTGGGCTAGAGAGACGTTATGCGAAACACTAAAATGATCCTGCTGAACTTCTGTGGTCACGTCAAATCTAGCACTCTTCCTCTCTGCGTAATTTGACAAAATTTGACATAAATGAACTGTTTTTGGTTTACCTTTCAGCAACTTCTTCATTCGTTATATTACGTCATTTATTATCTTTTTAATTTCATACGAACCTTCCCAATGTTATTGTAATTTAGGAGACAAGCCTCGGCAATCACGTACTTCATTGCTATCATTCTTGCATCAAGAATCATGTTGATTCTTTATTCTGTCAGTGGCTCACTGGATGTGTCTTCGGACAAGTTCATGAATTTTGTTCATTATTAACTTCAGGAGGTGGACATAATCTTCGCTTGCAACATGTTCTTCGGAAGGTCTGCAGCCAAACTCTAGGTCGTAGGGCAAACGAACTTCACGACCTAATATCAGGCAGGTTGCAGTCTGGCCTGTAGTTTCATTCACGGCTAAGTGGTAGGCCATTAGGAATAAATTAATGTGC
Source organism: Diabrotica balteata (assembly GCA_918026665.1). Lineage (NCBI taxonomy): Eukaryota > Metazoa > Arthropoda > Insecta > Coleoptera > Chrysomelidae > Diabrotica > Diabrotica balteata. Next base: position 153,574,968 of record OU898278.1, on the reverse strand, counting down.
TGGTCCCAATCTCTTTGATGTTCTGATACAACTTTGGGCAGGTGTTTATTCATCGTTTGGTTCATCCTTTCGACCATTCCATTTGATTGAGGATGCAGGGGTGTCGTTCTGGTCTTTTTGACACCAATAAATTTGCCAACGTTTTGGAAAAGACTTGACTCGAAGTTTCGCCCTTGGTCGGAGTGGATCTCCCACGGAGTGGAACGGTAGCAGCTTCTTGATTTGGTATCGCATAGGCCTCAGTCCATTTCATAAAATGATCAATGGCTACCAGGATATATTTATTTCTATCATTCATGTCTGGAAGTGCAATGTCGATTGCTACTCTTTCCATAGGACTACCAACATTGTACTGTTTCATGGGTGCACTCTGTTTACTAATTGGACCATTACTGGTTGCATACAATTCATATTTCCTGCACCATCTTCTTACATCATCTTTACAGTTCACCCAATAGAATCGTTCTCGAACCTTTTGCAGAGTCTTCGTAATACCAAAGTGTCCACCTGATGCACCGTCATGCAACTGACGCAATATTCTGACACTTTACTTTTAGATACAATCAACTGAAGCTTAAATTCTGTACCATAATCGTTCTCAAAGGTTCTATACAGAAGATCATCTTTTAGCACTAGGCAATTGCATTGGCTCCAGTAACACTTGAGTTCTGGACTATATGCACTAATGTATTGCCAAGAAGGTCTTTTCCTTCGACGCATCCAATCCAATACTTCTTTTTATACATGTATCGTCTGCTTGAGCGTCTTGCAGCTATTGAGGCTGTCATTGATCATTAATACGGTTGTTTGTCTCACGATGCAAAGTCGTTCTTCTAATTTAAGACAGTGAATACAATTTGCACTGCTTTACGCCGCCAAAAATTAGAACGTAAAGAAACGTAAAGAAACCTATGAAGATAGCAAATATAGTAAAAGGTTGAAGTAAAATTACAATATAAAAAAATTATTAAAAATACCTTCTATAATTTTGTTTTGTAAGTTCAAATATCAACCTAGCAGAATTATTGGCTTCTTATAGAGAGGTAAACAATTGTGAAAGTGGTAAATGAATTGGAAAAGCTTTGTAGCACACAGTGGTATATAAAAATCACTTTTTTTTATTATAACCTTAGCTATTACGGGTTCGTTGAGAAGCAAAATATTAGTAAATATCGAGCAGAATCATGTGGTATTTCAAAATTTATATGTGAATTAGCTATAGATTGTCTCAAAGTGACTTGTTTGTACAGGGTAAATTCACAACATCGATGCCATACTTCTTTGCAAACTTGTATTAAAATAATCGTCACATCTTACTACGTCTTAGCCTTAACCCCATCTTTTGTGTTGAGGGTAGCTTAAGTACTAATGCCCACTAACGACTCTGCCTGGCTTCTGTCAGTGGTTCTCAAACATAATTAATATTTGCTACAACATACTTGGGTTAAATTAAAATAAAATAGAAATTAATAAATACCTTTTATTTATGTCACACAAGCAGTTTGTTTTTAATTCCACAGTATATGCTAGCGATACAAACTATTTGTTCATAGATTTAAATAAAATCAAATAGAATAAAACTAAAATATAAAGAAACATTTTATTTATGTATTCATAAACTACACTAGGTACCTGATTGTACCATGCCAATGATCTTAGTTGTCGAGGCATTAACTCAATAATAAAAAAATTTAATAATATTTAAAGGGTTTTTACTCATGTATTTAGTGGCTCAAAACATGTCCATCCAATAAGTATTAACCACGTTCTTTCATTAACGAAATTTTAAATTTTATGTTTGCTTTAATTAAAGTGGTTATACTTGGATAGCACTGATGATGGAATATTCATTCAGAAAACGTTCTGCGATATAGCCCGACAGAGTGTTTTATTATATACCCGTTATAAAGGAATTTTTAAATAAATTTTTTATGATACATGGTATACAGCCAGCTACAGGAATTTAGTTTCCTTGTGGAAACTAAATATTTGTTGTGTAGAAATGAACTATTGTTGTTTAATTTTTGTGCTGTATTGTTCTTTTTACTTATACACAAAACCTAACTGTGATAGAACCATACACTAAATGAATAAAGAATTTGGTTATATGTTTATCTTCTTGATGTTTATAATAACCTATATTTTCATATTTTTTGTATCCTTTTAGTTTACAATAGGAAAACTAATTTTCTAAATGGTTTGTTTATGTTATGAAAATTTTATAAAATAAAATCAAATAATACTTTCTTAAGTAAACAATTACTTTATTAACTCACTCACGACTAATCATTTAATACTTCTATATAAACGCAGAATATTTCAAAGAATTGCATACACAACTACTATTTGAACATTTTTATCTATCTACAATGTCTCAAAACAACAAAATTTCAAGAACATTCAGCCACCATACATTTTTGTCGCAGCTTTATACACACGTTGGATGTCTGTTAGGATTTATTCCTATAAAACTACGAAATCTTTACTTGGTGTTCTTACTAACCTATATTATATTATTTTTTATTTCCTATCTATTTATAAGAAACTTAGTAGGCTATCCTCATGATGCTTATTCAGTATTATCTTGGTTTAGTGCTATGATATATCCAGCAAATAATTTTGTAGTCTTATACCAATCTACAAAGTGTCAAAAGAAGTGGGATACATTGTTTGAGCTGTTAATTAAACTGAAACATAAAGACACTAATAAAAGAATCGTAATTAGTTTTATAAAAATATCATTTTTAATAATTTTAATGCTTGTGTCTGTTGTTGTGACTTACAGTATGGTTACAGACGACTTTATAGGAATAATGTTGGCTATTCAACGTTTGTACACCTACTATCAAACTATCTTTACAGTTATATATATTTCCGAGATATTAACAGTTTTAATTTCAAGAACCAAATCTTTAAGTAATGAATTAAAATCTATTCATACTAAATTTCAGTGGATAAGTGAAGATTCTGTGAGAAGAATTAAGAATATGTTTTTAATTTACGCACATATATCAGATGCTTGTATATTATTTAACAGCATATTCGGACCAATTATATTTATCTTATTGTGTACTCTTTTATCCGATTTATTAATTCTGTGTAATTGGATAACACTGTATATCTTATATCATGATACGCTACTGGAAACAACAATCCTAAACACAATACCATTTAACATGGTTTCATTGGTAAGATGAAATATTTCTTTATATAATTTGTTTTGCTATTTTTTAAATATATATTTCTAGGAATAAATCGCAATTTTGAAAATAAATTATTTAATTAGTTTTTCTCTTATAGACCTTTTTATTTTTTTTGTTATTTCATGGCTCAAGAGGATTGAATTTAATTGGTGAATCGCACGTCTTCCTTGTTCAATCTTGTATATAATGTATTGCTGACTCTTTCCGTCGGCGGTTAGTGTTATATCCAAGTATTTGAAGGAAGAGCAATGCTAATGTGTCATTAGGACCCGTTGTTCTACCCACCTTTGTTCCAATTTATTATTATTATTATTATTATTATATAAAAAATAAGGGCTGAGAAGTGAGCTCCTATTATGTTAAAAACTATTTAAATGGAAATAAGCCACAATTAAAGGTTAAAGTACGTTTATTGACGTTTCAATTTCCACTTCGGAAATAGTTCTCAAAATACAAACGTTAGTAAATTATACAAATTTTGTTTTTTTTTGTTACTTAGTGAGAAATTATTCTAATAATTTAATTTTATCTGACTAATTTATATTGAAAATTCAGACATACTTTATACATTTTAAAGTAGACGACTTTAAAATGATATTGGCAGTATTGTTGAGTTGCGCTCCTGGGACGACTTTACTTATAAGATAGTTCATTCGATTACATGAAATCAACTTTACCTTTTTTTTTTCAAAACACATACTGGAGGTAAAAACATACCCTCTCCATTGTAGGAAGCGATTACAGATATGGTTTCACCCTTTTCACCGGATGTTGTTGCAGTTACACTATTAGACACACCTTTGCTGCCAATACATAACCTGTTCTATTATTTAGTTGAAGTCCGGATTTATCTAAATTTAATATATTTCCCAGATTACCAAGAAGATTGTGCTCTATCAAAATGTACTGCAGCAATCAAAAGTAGTTTGCAACATTTTTAATGGTTTTTAAACCCCTTGATCGTGATTGTGAAACTCCTTCCGACTTGCGAATTGAGAGTTATGGATTTCGTTTTATAAATAAATGTAGCCAATCCATTCCGGACATTTTCTTTTCACAGTTAAACATGTGATGCAGATTAAATTTCTCGGCCAGTTTATATGCCATGGTACGTATTTCTCTTCTAGTCGGTGCAAATCCGAATCTAATTGTCGTAATTGTTTGTAATTGTCCATCAATATTAAAATTGGAGAATCAGAAGAACACTGTGTATAAAGTTTAATGTGATTAAGAACTTTGGGAAACAGTTCCTTGGTCATCCATCCAGATTTTTGGCGAATTAGCCAAACCCAGACTTCCCATTCCCAGGAAACTTCATTCAACATTGTATCATGAAAACGGGCTCTTAGAAATATGTATAGCAGAGGCACAGCATTTCCTAATGCATGATTTATCCCAAACATAGTAAGCAGGGTGCCTCTCTCTGCTGAAACTATCTACCCAACTTCTTTGATTCCTTTTTGCGTTACAATATTTGAAGCTTGCAGGATAGTGCTGATACTTGTTTCGTTCAAGTTATAGATCTTGTCAGGTGTGAATCGTGCGTTGAAAGAGCACATCCATAATTGTCAAAAAATGTATCAACATTTTCTTTAGTAAAACTAGTAGCTCGGCTAAGGCTGGTGTTTTCAGGTTTTCTCAATGCCAAATTTTGGTGCCTGTTTTCAAAACACTGCAGCCAGTCTATCTCAGCAACTTTATTGGCATCCCATTTACTGGTGCATATAGGTTTGTTCAGTCTTTTTGCATAATCATAAGCCAAAATTCTAATTTGGGTGTATCTTAAATCGTATTTTATTTTTTATTTTAAAATATTAATATATAAGTAAGGAATAGGTCTTCTTAAGTTTTGTTAAAAACTTGACCAGTAAAATATAAACTGGAATAATTCGACAGATCATTACAAACTACACCATTTTGTTTTGCTCTTTCTCATTCCTGTTTCCTTTTTATTCTACAAAATAATGTCGTTTGTTTAATTACATACGTTGCAGCAGCCGTACCAAGTTTCATGCCACCCTCCACTGCTTGTATGGCATTTTGAATATCATTTTCAGTTGTAAACCCTTCTGCACGTTTTCTTCTGTATGTACGTACCATCTCAGTTCCTAAAAATCCACATTTAACATTAATTTTAATTCTTCCTAATGGAGCTTGCAGTAATTTTAAACAAAATTAAAAAGTGACCTATTCCTGTTGTTCCAATGTGCCGCGTAACTACAGATTTTAAATTTGGGTAAGTTAAAAAATTAGGGTTAGAACTACGAGGTAAAATATCGAACACATACCTTGGAAACCCCCTGCGAATTACAATACCAAAAACTTTACTTTCGCTGTTACGTTTATAAACACAACAACAATCGCCCATGCAACTTCACACTAGTACTATAAATGTAGCCAACACAGTATACTAAAAATCCTAATATTGCGGTGATTATAAGAGAGAAATTTGAATTTTTGAATTCAAATGAGTGGTCAATTCCACTCCACGTTCAAAAGTAACCCTTCGATGTAAGCGTCTTTCTTCTATTTCACCTGAGTTTATAGTTGATGGGTCTTTCAAAAGAATTCCTTTCTTTTATCGTTGTTACATTAGTTTTCCCCCAGAGCTTCTATTCTATAGCAGCAATATAAATAAAAGATTTCATGTCGATAATTTCGTAGTCATAGTTACTATAAAATTTCGAAAGTTACAATATTTCAGGTATGTAATGAGACATTCAAAGAGGTATAACCTTCTACACCTCATAATATAGGGCAAGATTGCCGAAAGAAGAAGCCCAGGCCAAAGAATAACATCCTGGCTTCAAAATCTCCGAGAATGGTATCAAGAGATATCCGCTAATCTGTTTCGAGTTGCCGTTAACAAAGTTATTATGGCCAATATGATCGCCAACGTTTGATAATCGGACAAGTCGGAGTACAAAAAGAGGAAGAAGAAGTTGATATAGAAATTTAATGGACTGATGCTGTAGACTATCTAAATTATACTGGACTACTTGACTGATCTAGATTATTACGTAGTAATCTTAGTAAGACACGATACACTATTGACTTGAAGGCACCGTTGTTCAGTCCTGGTAGATCACGGACGGGGTCGTTCAAACAGAACATCGTAGAAGTTGTTTTTTTTTGTATAAAAATGATCGCAATATGAATCATTTTTCATTTAAAAGCCAAATACAAAAATGTATTTGGTATCTTAGTGAACTGTTTAGACGATAGGAAGCGTTGTCAAGCACTATTACACTATTTGGTTCCAAGTTTGGAATTCGTGAGTTTTCAAAGAAATCTTCAAAAATATCAGCTTCCATACTCTTTTTAGCTGAAAATATCAGCTGTAGTCAACGTTATAATCCTCTATTTTCTTCCCACATAATTGTAAAGTATTCGGAATCAAACCCTTACTTCCTGTGCCATGTAAAATGATTAGCCGCGATACTTTAATTGCAGACTTTTTTTATACGAACATGGTTGAACCATTTGTTTATCCTTTCTTATCTGTATCGTGGGTATTATATTCTTAGTTTACCATAAGTTCTGGACGGTTATTTATTGTTTAAAATGTAAAATCCATTTTTTTATCCAATTTTGAAGCGTTTTCTCACTGCAAATCATGTTTCGACCGGTTGTTTCTAATTTCTTTCTTATTATTTCATCTTCTCATTTTTCCTTTTTCTATATAGGCTTTAAAGCATGTTTCTTCTTCAATATTAGCCTACTAAATTATTTAAATTATCGCACCATATGTTTTTTTGGGCTGCCAATACTTCTTGGTCCATTTGCCGACTTATATCGTGCTATTCGTACTATTCTCCTCTTCCATTCTACTAATGTGTTTTGCCACCCATCTATTTATGTCTTCTATATTGCATGGTCTTCTTATGTTTTCGATTCTCTTGCAATCCAACAGACTTTTCCCTGATATTCGTCGCAGTATTTTCATCTGCGTTGTTTCTATTAGTCGTCTCGTTTTAGGTGTATCAGGTCTTGTCTCCGTCGGTCTAATAGCTGCTTTATTGATTCTTGTTTTTGTATCTTGTCTTAGATGCTTGTTCCTCTAGATTATGTCATTAAGAGATCCCGTCGCTTTACTTTTACGAGAAGTGGGCTTAACGAGTCACCCTGTCTGACTCTGCTTTGTAATTGTATACACTGTGTTAGTTTTTCATTGAGGGTAGTTTTTCATTGAGGGTAGTGAGGGTAGCCAGATATGGCGAAAATTTCACCGAGCGATTGCCGGTATAAGCAATCCCACACTTACTGACCAACGGCTTCGGGCGGATGAGTTGGTAAGTGTTAGGGCACTTTTTTGTCCTGAGACCGAGAAATCGATCTCGAAGGCGGATGAACCCTACAGAATGGTCAACGGCATAAGGATGCAGAAGGCAACGGGGAACCACTGCATTAAAGACTCATAGAGTACCCCTAGTAGTAATCATCATGGTAGACATGCAAAGGAAAAGTACTGATCATGGACATCGGATACCAAGATCCGGCAGAGAAAGAGAAATAGATAAGTACAAGGCTTTCTCGGTCGTAAACCAGCGAAACCCTTGTAAAAAGAAAAAGACAACCATAAAAATTGCTACATGGAATGTAAGGAGCTTATTTTCTTCGGGAAAATTAGATAACGTCGTCTTGGAAATGGATCGTTTGGGTATAGACATATTAGGCATGAGCGATACACAATGGCCAGGAAACGGCAAATGTCCCACAAATAATCATGGTATGTTTTATTATGCCGGAAGTGACACCAAAACCCATCGATACGGAGTAGGAGTCATCATCTCAAAAAAATGGAAAGATGCTGTACTAAACTTTACTCCATTCTCAGAGCGCGTGATGTTAATACAATTAAAAGATAAGAAGAACATGATAAACATCATACAAGTGTACGCTCCTACAGCAGACAAAGACGAAGAGGAAATAGAACAATTCTATAATATCTTAGAAGAGGTGATGAGAACAACAAAGAGACAACACATTAACATAGTAATGGGCGATCTGAACGCCAAGGTAGGTCAGGGTAAAGTTGGAGAAAATGTCGGTGAATATGGCTTAGGTAACAGAAATGAAAGGGGTGATCGTTTAGTTCAGTTTTGTCAAAGCGAAGATTTAATAATAACTAATACATTCTTTAAACTACCCCCAAGGCGACTATATACGTGGACGTCACCTCAACATACACAAGAAAAAGTGGTCAGAAACCAAATAGATTACATATTGGTGACAAAAAGATACCGTAATGCCGTAAAATCTACTAAAACTTTCCCTGGAGCTGATATCGGTTCGGATCATAATCCAGTAGTATCTGTGATAGAAGCTAGACCAAAGAAGATAAGAAAAGCCATCATTCCAGCATTAGACTTAAGCCAGCTTAAAAATGAACATCTACGACAAACAGTGCGAGAAGAAATAAACACCAGCCTCAGTGTAGCAGAAAGCCAAATCCGCAGAACAGACAACATAGATGAAAAACTTAAGTATATAAATACTATAATAAGAACTACGGGAAAGAAACATCTAACCAAATCTGCAAAGAAACATAAGGTGTGGATGACACCAGACATTCTAGAACTAATGGATGAAAGACGTAAAATGAAGAATAATGCAGAAAAATACAAAGAGGTTGATAAGAACATAAAGCAAAGAATAAGAAATGCCAAAGAATCATGGATTACAGAACAATGTGTAGAAATGGAAAACTATGAAAGAAAGTATGAAACGTTCAATATACATAAAAAAGTAAGAGAAATTACAGGAACCCAAAGAAGACGTCAAATAAGTTTGCTTAAGAACAAAGATGGAAAGATTATTATAGATTTAACAGAGAAAATTAATAGATGGAGTGAATACATAAGAGAATTATTTGAGGACAACAGAAATAACATTGTTCTGATATATGGCGAAACGGGACCTGAAATTCTAAAATGTGAAGTAGAAATGGCACTTAAAAATTCCAAAACTGGGAAGGCAAATGGACCGGATGAGGTTCCTACCGAATTGCTAAAGCTCTTGAATGATGAATCAATAGGTATAATATTGCACTTATTTAATACAATATACAATACTGGTATTATACCTCAAGAGTGGCTGTTGTCTACATTCGTTACACTGCCAAAGAAATCTAATGCTAAAGAATGTTCAGAACATCGAACAATATCTTTAATGAGCCACCTACTAAAGATATTTCTAAAAATCATCCACAACCGAGTTTATCAAAAGTTGGAGTCAGATATTAGTAATACACAGATGGGGTTCAGAAAAGGGCTTGGTGCTCGAGAAGCTCTCTTCGGTTTGAATGTTCTTACACAAAGATGCCTAGACGTTAATCAGGAGGTACATACGTGTTTTATCGATTTTGAGAAAGCGTTTGACAGAGTACGCCATGATAAGCTTAGAGAGATTCTTGAAAGGAAGGACATAGATAATAAAGATCTGCGAATAATTCTCAATCTATATTGGAATCAGAAAGCTAACATCAAAATAGAAACTGAAACATCACAAGCAATAGAAATACGTAGAGGAGTACGACAAGGTTGCATTTTGTCACCTCTGTTATTTAATGTATATAGTGAAAGCATCTGTCAGGAAGCCCTTTTACAAGCAAACGGAGGAATCGTAATTAATGGAGAGATTGTAAATAATATTCGATACGCGGACGACACTGTACTAGTTGCAAGAACAGTAGAAGAATTACAAAGATTACTTACAAACATAAATATTGCTTGCAACAATTATGGTATAAATATCAATATTAAAAAAACCAAGTATATGGTCTTCAGTAAAAACATGACACAACCAGCGTATATTAGTATAAACGGCACTCAAGTTGAAAAAGTATTAAGTTACAAATACTTGGGAACTTTAATAAACGAAACTGGAGACCAAAACAGTGAAATAAAAAGACGTATCGAAATTGCTAGGGCCACCTTCATAAAGATGAGAAAATTCTTCTGTAACAGAAATATAAGCATCCCTCTACGATTAAGAATGCTGAGAGGCTATGTATTTAACACTCTATTATACGGTGTAGAGGCCTGGACTCTCAAACAGAACAACATGAAAAATATTGAAAGTTTCGAGATGTGGTGCTACCGTCGAATGCTGAAGATTAGTTGGGTTGAAAGAATAACAAACTGTGAAGTAATACGAAGAATAGGAAAAGACCCAGAGATTTTGTTAACGCTAAAGCGAAGAAAACTCGAATATTTTGGTCACCTGATGAGAGGACATAAATACGCATTACTTCAAAATATAATGCAGGGAAAAATAGAAGGAAAACGGAATCCAGGCCGTAGAAGAATGTCATGGTTGCGGAATTTGAGAGAGTGGTATGGCTGCACCACTAATGAACTCTTTAGGTCAGCCGTAAACAAGGTCAGAATAGCCTTGATGATTTCCAATCTCCGATAGGAGCGGCACAAAAAGAAGAAAAAAGAAAAGAGTTTTTCATTGATCTTTGCCTGTATTGGATTATGATAGTAGATGTTTTTGATGGTTTGTATAATATTGATTGGTATGTTTTTTTTGTACAGTAGGTGTAAGACGTCTTCAACTTGGATGCGATCGAAAGCCTTTGTTAGATCTATAAAACATAGATATGCTGGTTTATTGTACTCGATGGCCTTTTCTGTGATTTGTGTTAGTACAAATATGCGGTTTACGCAGGATCTTCTGGATCTGAATCCTTGTTGTTCATTTGATAAAGTTGATAGTTTATTGATTTTATTGGTTGATATTTTTGTGATAAGCTTAATTGCGGTGTTAAGTAGATTTATACCTCTATAATTGTAAGGGTCTTTTTTCTTGAACATTGCTATTGCTCTTATTATTTCCATTGTAGGCATTTTATTGTTTTTTTTTTAGTAATCGTATAGAGTTTATTTTAAACTATTTTGTATACGGTTGAAAGAGGACACATGTTATTTACTCCTTATTTTTCAAATAATATGTTCTTGTAAAGGCATAACTTTGATTATTGGGGAACCTATTGCAATAAAATATTAAAACAATAAACAATAACTTCTTGAACAGTGCTGATTGAAACAACAGCAGTAAAATGATATTCATAGAGGTAGTGTAAAATATATCGCTAACTATCTGATCCGCTAGTAATAAAGTTACCAGTATTTAATTGCAAAGCGGTCTACTTAGGTGAAAAGTATTATATTAAAGTCTCCCAATTTAAGTGCTGCGTTTGTCTTGGAAAATGAAGTTCTATAGATCGTTCTAGAAACCTTACTACAGACCATAAAGGAATAAAAGCCACGTGAATCATACATGATTCACAGCTTCCAGGCGAATACATTAAAGATATACAACCATTCATCCAGCGACTAACGTGTTAAATAGTATTTACCACAGGTAATTTCATTAATAGTCAATTTGTATTATATAAATGTTTAATAACTTAGAAAGTAATCATCTAAAAGCTATATAATTAAGGTAAATTATGTGTAAGGCGTGTATCGTAAACTATTATATATTGAAAGTTTTATATCGACTATGTCTCAAAACAATACCAGCTCAACAAATTTCGCCCACCAAATATTCCCTAAATTATATATGCATATTGGCCGCTTGTTTGGCGTAAATCCTAAAGAACAACGGAAGACCTACTCGGTATATTTACTAACCTATATATTATTATTAGTTGGCTCCTGCCAATTTACAATAAAGGCTCTGGGTTATCCACGCGACACATATTCGGTGTTATTTTGGTTTGAGTCCATTATATATCCATTAAATAATTTTGTAGTCTTATACCAATCCACAAAAAATTGGAAAAAGTGGAATGCTTTGTTAGAACTGTTAACTAAAATAAAAGACAAAGATACTCATGGCAGAGCTCTACGTTTTATAAAAATAATATGTTTAATTATTTTGATACTTATCTCTGCTGCTGCCCTTTTTAGCTTAAAGAAATGGTGCTTTGTTGATATAATTTTTTGTATTCAACGTTTCTACACTTATCATCAAAACATTTTCATATCTATATATCTATCTGAACTATTAACAATTTTATATGCAAGAATTAAATATATAACTTATGAATTACGATGTTCTTGTGTTAAATTTAATAGAATTCATCAAGATAATAGAATAATTAAAAATATTTACTTAGTATACACAGATATAACAGGTGCCTGTATACTATTTAACAGTATATTCGGACCAATTATCTTTATGGTCTTTTGCACCGTTTTGGCAGATTTATTGGTTCTATGTAATTGGATAACAATGTATTTGTTATATCATCCCAAGGAAATAACAGGAACCCTCTTAGCTGAGATAGTACCAGTAACCATACTGTCTTTGGTAAGAATAAATTATTTACTTAACAAACTTTAACCAACCAAAACTATTTTCCAAAAAGGTAGATCGTTAAATTTATTACTTCACAATTCACCAGCATTATCTGTTTTTTTTGTATTGTAAGTATTTAAATTTTTGAATTTATTTGGTTTTAAACAAGGCTTCTGAGTTCCTAAAGTTATATGAGTTATTCGCATGGACGTATAAATAAAGATGGACTGGGCATGCCCTGCACTATGTTCGCCTAAATTTGAAGTCGAAAAGTTTATAGGCGCGGGGAAAGAGGCGAGGTGATAGACTGTGATATTTCCCTTTTATTCAGCGGCGTACCTTCCAATAATTGAAAGGTATTTGAAACAGGTTTTTCATTTGAATAAATAATGACTATTGGTTTGATTAATTTATTTTTAGTATCGTAAACATACAAAATAATTCGAATAAGTGAGAAACAACGAACGATGAATAATTTTAATTTTCAGTGTATAGATATAAATATATTTGTAAAAATTGATTTACACAAAAGAATAAAGATGGGGTAAATAAAATCGCAAAGTACTTTATATAATATAATATTTTTATTAAACTAAAATAATACACAAGCAATAAAAAATTATTCCCCAAACATTAACCTGTTCAGGGTATTACGTATGTTCTTCTCTTATCCAGTGAGTGATACGTTGAAAAAATAGAGTGAATTATGGTGTATAACTTCAGACTAATTGTTAGTTGGCAACATTAGTATGTCATGTTAGACATAGCAGTAGACAGAAGAAACATAAAAGTTTAGGAATATGTATTTAAGAAAATATTAATAAACGTAAGAAAACATAAACTATTGTTTAACAAAATATGAACAACAAACCACATATACAACAATATATAAACACATTAAACCTTATGGAACGGGTAGGGTTCTAAAATAGAAATATGTTTTATTGTCACTAAAAATTGTACAATTTTATGGACAAAGCTCACAAAAAGTAAAAAGAAAATAACAATAACAATTAAAATTTACTAAAATTACAAAAATTGTCAACATCTCATAATAAAAGATAGTAAAATATACAATTCATTGCAAAATCTAACTAAATTTTAAAGTTTTAGTTGCAGCATGTGATATACCCAAATATATAATACTTTAGTTGCTTGTACCTAAACGTACTGTAATTTCTTAGCTTCTCGTTAGGAAACTCGTCCACTGAATAATATGGTCTTTCAGATAGATAGGCTTTTGTCAATTTACAGAACTTGAAGATTTAAGTTGCAAAGGGAGTTAATTGTATATAATTTTTTTGCCAAATATAATATAGGATTCCTTTATTAACTCAGTGGACGGAATCAATAAATACATATCAAAGGTTGAATTTCTGGTGGAGTATTCATGATTGGGTCTTGCTGGAAAAAATGTGGGTGTTTACCAATTAAGAAAACAGTTTCTAGAATATACAAAGAGGGAAGATTTAAAATCCCGTAATTTTTTAAGTATCTTCTACAATGTGTTATTCTATTGAGGCCAAAAAGATACCGTATTGCTCTTTTTTGTAATTTAAAAATAACATTATATTGGGTAGCTGTACTAGAACCGCAATAAGGAAGGCCATATCGAAGATAAGACTCGAACAAAGAAAAATATGTTATTTTGGAAGATGCTAAATTCTACTTCGGAACAAATCTTATGGCATAGCTGGCTGAGACTAGTTTCTTACTTAAGAAATCGATATAAAGAAACCATTTAAGGTTGCTGTCTATAAAAAATACCATGGAATTTTAAAGCAAGGGTTGAAGAGCTCCTTTATAGGATAATGCTACTGTCTTATTCATGTTAAAAGGGAGTATGTAGGAAATGTTATCAAAATGTTGTTCTGTGTCAGTTTCTACTTTATCAAGCAATTAAAGTAGACGACTTTGTTCCTTTTCATAACAATTGTGCTAAAAATAATGACTTTGCCTAAGCAAAATATAAAATAATACATTTTTACATAATAGAATAAATAATATCATCAAAAGTACTCACCATTTGTAAAATAAATTCCAAGAAATGGTGGTGCCTACAAGTCTAATGAACCCAAAAATGCTATAGCAATAAAGATAAAAATCTAGCAAAAGTTCTCGGCTCGACGGTCGATGCAATAATAAATATAAGTAAGGTGCCAAGAGAGCGAAGTTCATAGTTTAAACCCAACTCTTTTTATACACTCTAGTACGACGCTTGGGTCTGAGAGGCTTGGCGCCACCACTAAATTCCTATAAATTTTGCAGGGCCAGAATTTTTTTTAAAGATATAGATATAATTCTAAACGAATTCTCTTTTGACAGATGAGCAGTGTTTGAGAGAAAAAACTTTTTTTAAATAAATCATTCTCTTGACTTCATCTACAGATTGAACCAAATTAAAACGGAACATACAATTTAATACAATGTCTGTTTGAACTGCATTTGAAATAGTGGACCAATATAAAACTTGGACAAAAATAAATCCATACCTGGGTATAGACATTGTATAAAATATCGTTCAACTATCTGTCTCGCAACAAAGTTGTTTGAGTAAGACGCGTTTGTCTAAGGAAGCGATAATAGTTCAGGAAATGAAGCTCGAAAAAAGTTAAAACCTCGCAATTTTTCCGTCCTGCATGTATCCAGTTGAAATTTTAACAGAAGGTAGGTGATAGCCCAAGGATCAAAATCTATATCGAACCGAAGTGCGCTGAAGGATTTTAGGGGTGAAAACTACCCCTAATTGTCAAAAATTATAAAATAACATATTAAACCTGAATATGAGTAAGATTTGGTTTAAATTAGTTAAATAATGATTATTTTATACTTTTGAATAGAGTTCCATCATGTTTCAACCCTTAAAAAGCAACCCCTGTTAGAGAATAATGTAAAAAAATTACTAATTCTAAAAAAATGATTTCGCCTTGGATCGATTTGGATAAAAATTTGGATTTAAGCTCAATTTACCCGCTGCTTTATAGTTTATGTCATGTCGACGAACCCTGATTGTTCTTAGGGGTGAAAACTACCCCTAATTGTCAAAAATTATAACATAACATATTAAACCTGAATATGGGTAAAATTTGGTTTGAATTAATTAAATATTGATAGTTTCGTGCTTTTGAATAATTTCTATCATATTTCAACCCTTAAAAAGCGACCCTTATTAGAGATTAATATAAAAAAATTAGTAATGCGAAGAAAATGATTTCACCTTGGAACGATTTGCATAAAAATTTGGAATTAAGCTCAACTCACCCTCTGCTTTATAGTTTATGTCATGCCGATGAACCCTGATTGTTCTTAGGGGTGAAAACTACCCCTAATTTTCAAAAATTGTAAAATAATATTACAAATCTTAAGATGAGTGAAATTTGGTTTGGATTAGTTAAATTGTGATTTTTTTATACTTTAAAATACAAATTCATACATTTTCAACCCTTAAAAATCAATTGTTATGAGTGCTATAGGTGAAAACAATTTTTTTGCCAAAATTTTGCAACTTTTCAACTTTTGAAAATCACCCTTTACAACATTGCAGTTTTTATAAACTAATCTATAAGATATAAATTGAAAAAAGTAGAATTAAATACAAAAAAATTTATCAACATAAAAAGGCACCATATATTCTTATACATTTACATAAATAGTTGAAAATATTTACATTTATAGGTAAAACAATTATAATATTAATTTTATTCGTCATCAATTACATCTTCATCGTGATCTATGTCATCTTCATCTTCTTCAATTATTGGTGGACTGTTATTGCACCCTTCGCCTGAGCACCCAGAACAAGTAGAGTTACAGTATAAACCAACTTTTCTGCACCCACATGAAACGCCACATGAAACATCCTTTTTTGCATTGGCAAAAAATAATTTTTAAAAGTTCATCGGGTGCAGGTTGTTTGTTCATGCGTACGGGCAATAACAAACCATCTTTGGAATACCATCCCCAATCTGTTGCTCTGATATTTTCATTGCCACGCCATAGACATATGAGCAGATGTTTTATTCTGTTGTATGGGATTTCAAAATAACAACGCTTAAAATTTCGAATGTATAACGCCCCACTAGCTAATATACTGGTTTTGTAGATTATTATGCTCCGAAATGTACTGTACTATACTAATGGAATTTTCCGAAAAAAAATTAACTGTTTTTTTTAACGTATTTCCTTTAATTTTTAACAATAGAGTGTTTCTTCAAAAACGATTTGTAGAGGTTTTTAAGAGCTACAAGGATCTGTGAATGAAATCTTTTTGGAATCCTTGGTTTTTAAATGGGGTGAGTTTAAAGGGCTCGAAAAAGATGGTGCTTGATCGTAAATCGATGCTTTAAACGGCTATATCTCGCCAAATATTCATTGTACAACAAATCTAAATAAAGGATAATTTTAGTCATTAAAAAAGCTACAATTTGGTAATTTTTATTTTTTTCATATATGCAGTATTTTTGGGCATATTTAAAAAAAGAAGGATAAAAAATATGAAATTGTAAATCGTTTCTCGCTTTAAGCTGTACTTTTTCTAAAACTAAGCATTTTAAATGGGTCAAACTTCTTGGACGTATTAACAATACATGTACAAAGGGAATTGCAGAAGGGTGAAGATCGATTTTAATTGTGGGGGTGGTTAGGGGGTTGTTTTCATCGATTTTTTCGTAAAAATGAGGTATTGACCTTATTTTCATCATAGCTCACTCAATTTTTGAGCTAGTCTTTTTTTATGATAGGTCTATTTATGCTCTTTAAAAAAGGTTTTGTGAGTTTTCTTCCAAAAATGCATCATTTTCCCGATATTTGACTTTGAATCTTTCAAATTTGGCATTTGAAGAAAACCGCTGAACATTGATAGGCCGTATTTCGGTTCCTATTATATCGCAAAAACATTTTAAAAAAATGAATTGTATTTGTCTTTTTATAAGCTACAAATTTGTTCTCTACAATTGTTTTGATAAAATGCACCATTTTCGAGTTATTCGCGAAAAATCGATTAAAAACGTGGATTGTTTCGTCTAAAAGTTGTTACTTTCAATCGCGAATAACTTGAAAAATATCATTTTATAAAAAAATGTATAGCACATTTTTTGATCAGAATCACTTTTTTAGTCGAAACCTGTAGTTAAAACGTAAAAAAAAATTTCACCCCGGAGATGGGGTGGCAACCACTCCCTAGGCTTTGGCGCACTTTGGTTCGATATAGATTTTGATCCTTAGGCTATTACCTACCTTCTGTTAAATTTCAAGTCCATCCACGCAGCACGAAAAAATTGCGAGGTGAAATGCTTCATTTCCTGGACTATAACTGGTTTGACAGCATAATAAAATCGTAGATTTATGTGTAGCTTTCAATTTTTATGAGTTCAGAATCCAGCAGCCCGCTG
Organism: Diabrotica balteata; assembly: GCA_918026665.1. NCBI lineage: Eukaryota > Metazoa > Arthropoda > Insecta > Coleoptera > Chrysomelidae > Diabrotica > Diabrotica balteata. The sequence goes on along the minus strand of OU898278.1, from coordinate 153,557,063 downwards.
AAGTATGGGATTTTTATAATATAATTTATTTGACAATCTTTTGTTGGCCAACCACCTACAGCAGAATTGAGCCGAAATACATTATATTCCTATGTTCCGAATTTATTTCGTTCAATCTGTATATGAATCAATAAGTTAAAAATATGTGTACTTTATAGTGAGCGTTGTAGTTTAATTAGTTTATAATAAAAAGTCGCCCCTACTTCACAATTTCGCAATAAATAAGGGGGTTGAAAAACTTTTTGAGCAATTAGTTTTATTCCTTCATAGAAACGTAATTGACTAACAAGAGAATGCGTTTAAAATTAGATCTCTATCTAAAAAATTTTTTAATATTTAAAAAAAAAGACATTTTATAAGCAGTTAAACGTATCTCAAAAAGGAGTTTACCGATCACATCTAAGAAGTTTCATTTAATTTGTAATTAAAATATCTACAATATAATGCTTTTTGCATAAAAAAGAAAATTTATACAAAACTTATTTCAAAAATGTAAAATGCTGAATATTCACATTTTCGGACATTTAATCGTTAATTTTGCATAAACTATTGATATAGAAAGAGAGTTATCTTTACTTTAAATAGAAAGGGAGTTATCAGATACTGATTCAGACAATCAAGCAAATGTTGATTACACATTGAAACCTGTCACATCAGAACAGGAATTTTCAATCACCAATTTGTAACCAGAAGAATCAGAAAATTTAAGACAGGTACATACAGTTCATACTCTTATTTTTCACTCAATGCCATCTTATTATCCACAAGCTTTTAGCTTTGTCTGTTTGACTTTATCGACTGCTGTTTCAGATAGTGTTAAACGTGGAAAGAAGCGCCTGTTGAACAAAGATCAGTGGACACGAAATATTAGAAAAAGACTTCGAAATACAGGCAAGAAATATACTAACACAAAAGGTAATAATGTTCCTGCACGTTCTCTGAAATCACCATGTAATGACAAATGTTCTATGAAGTGTAGAGATAAATTATCTGACGTTGATAGGCAGATGTTATTGTGTCAATTGAAAATTGGAAATGTAGCACAACAAAGGTATTATTTGCAAGACTTATAGTTTCAACTGAACTGAAGTATCGATCTTCAGCTTGTAGTACACCAAGACAATTAAACTCAGCTTATTATGTTACTGTTAATAGTGTAAAAATTAGAATCTGCAAAAAAATGTTTATGAGCACATTTGACATAAGTGACAGGAGGGTAGAGAAGTAGCAAATATACATTTATATACGAGAATTTTTAATACGGAATTTAATATCGGTTTTTTCGTGCCAAAACAAGATCAGTGCTCGATCTTTACAGTCTACAAAAAGCAGAATGTAAAGATGACTTAAAAGAAAATTATGAGCAGCATATAAAATTAAAAAATGATTCTCAAAAAGAAAAAAGATGCTTTAGAAGCTAAACAGGGTAAAATCGTTATGGCTTATTATGACCTTTAAGCTGTTTTGCCATCTCTGGTTGGGGAAATTTAATTTTTTATTATAAACGTCGATTATCTTCTTATAATTTTACAATATATAATGTAGGAACCATGAACGGTTATTGCTATTTTTGGAGTAAGTCAATGGCACATAGAGGATCTAACGAAATTTGAAGTTCTCTGATGAAGTTTCTATCAGAACACAGTCCTGGTGAAGATGTTGTATTCTATTCGGATAACTGTATCGGTCAGAATAAGAGCATACTGATATTAGCTTTAGACAGAATAAAGGAGACAGCATGCACTCCGTTGTAGAAAAACAAAAGAAAAGAACCCTAAAATCTGGACCCATATACATTCCTTCACAGTGGGTAACTGTAATTTAAAAGGCAAAAATAACCATATTATGTTACGGAGATGAAAACAGAATATATTGTAGACTTAAAAGATCTATTTCAACAATATGGAACTAATTATAATGTCGATGTCTGTGGTAATAAACTTAGATGGAACGATATAAAAATATTGGTGTTACAAAGGATCAGTCTACTAGTTTTCAATATAAGTATATGTACGATGAAAACGAGTCCTTTAAAACAGTAGTTACTCGGCGTACTACACGTGGTTCAAATGTTGAACTAAAAAAAGGTTTTGTTACTCCACCAAAAATTTCTGCTGAAAAAAAAAAAAGATTTAGTTTCGCTCTGTGAATCCAATGTTATACCACAGAGCTACAACTTTTTTATTACAGCCTGAAATCTTAAAGCTTGAACTGTATATAAAAAATAGATTATTTGGGCATAATTAATTATTTCTAATAATTCTATAATACTAATTTTTATCAATCAATTTTTATACTTTCATACTTTTATAATTAATATTACGTTTACAATTATTTCACTTTTTGTGAAAAAATTAGTAATTTTTTTTGACAATCTATTCTGGTGTACAACGAAACTTTATTGCAGTTTTGTATGTAGCAATCGTCAGTTTTAAGTTACGTCTGACTAAAACATACTCCATTCCGTGATGCAAGACTGTCACATCTCATATTTAATTATTAAAATATTCAAAATTATAATTTAATCAGTTACTGCTTGTTTTGTATTTCTACAGTCACAATATGATTATAAAGAATGCAATGTATCAACAAAAATAAAACAATATACGTTTTTTAGGTTCTATACAAGTTGTTTTATTCAACAGTAAAACTTTAAACTGTTCTCCTGTAAAATTTACTAATTTTTACTTATGGCGGTATTGCAACAGAGGTGCGATATGAGACCTGGCACATGACGATTAGCCCAATAGTAGCAAAGACGAGTGTTTAAAGCTTCTCCTTCATACAGCCATGTTTATTTATGTTTGTCATTGTATTCTATTCGTTAAATCCTCTTGAGACGGTATACGTCACAATCCAACTATCCGCTCTACCGCCTCCACAAAAAGCGTCAAAAATGAGCAGAAAACCTTATATTTTGGTGAATGCGTCCGAAGTCTTATATCGCGTCCACCAAATTATTCTAAATTATTTTTATTGATAGTGATTCTAGAAATCAAAGGGCTGATACGTGATGTCCATCCAAATATTACATTGAATATTTGAAAAAAATATATGACCTCTAGTTCATAATTTATTGATATTAAAAGAATGCACAGGAAAATAGAAAAGGATAGAAATACAGAATATGTACCTAGACGTTATGTTATAATTACAATTGATGGCAATTGTTTGCCAAATTATGTTGTAATTAATTATGTGTATTATCAAGTTGAAAAATTGTTAGGTTACGTTACACAAGGTTATTAATGCCTCAAATTTGGACACATTTCTAAACTACTACATACGATGTGGAGAAATTAAAACTAATACACGTACATGTGATAAAAAAAATATGTTGCATATACTGTGAAAGTGATAAGCAGATATCGATCTCTAATATCTGTCCTTTTTTCGAACATTAAAAAAAATAAAAAATATCATGAATAAACATAATATTTCATATTTGGAGGCCAAAAATTTGAGCGATTCTTTTTTTTCTGGTTTTATTTGTAATAACAGATTTGAAATATTGTCAAATTCAGATAAAGAATTTCCAAAATTAACTAACACATCTGAAGTTAATATACTTGCTTATTCCAACCTATTGAGGCCTCTTTTAGAGACAACCAAAAATATTAGTCAACCAAGTTATAGTAAATAAAGCACTGATTATATGGTAAATAAAAAAAAGAAAAGTATCATCTCCAACTTCCGAATATCCTACATCTCCTCACATCCCTTTCAGATTTGGACTATCTTAATGATAAAAATAAATTAGTAAATTCTTTAGTAATTATTTTTTCAGATTTTATTCAAAATATTAACTATTTAGAAGAGGCAAAATCACTTGATATCAATATGTTAAGGTATTCATAATGTTTAAGATAATATTTTTAAAAAATAACTAATCTAATTAATTTCAAAGCTAAACTCAAAATAATACAATGGAATCCTCGATCAGCTGTTGCTAACAAAAACAGCCTTCTTAACTTAAAACTTAAAATAAGAATCGTCATAATGATATCCAATCTCCGATAGGAGAGGCACTTAAAGAAGAAAAAGGTTTAAACCACATATTGTTTATAGTTATAGAGGTTATATTGTGACACGCAAAGATCGGGATGACGGCTATTCCGGAGTTGCTATTTTCATTAAAACTGAAAATTATATTAAAGAATTGCTTGCTTGTGATATTAAAATCAACTATTACAAAAGTCTCCAAACTTTCCTCTCCGTATATAAGTGTCCAAAAGCTAAAACTAACACCGAAGATTGGAATAAGCTATTTTCTTAACTAAAACACCCTTTTATCATTGGAGGAGATATGAACGCACATAATTATCTGTGGGGCACTTCTAAAAATGATAAAACAGGCCATCAAATTGTGGAGACAATTTAGAATCTAGATTATGGGGTAATGAATAATGGACAACCGACTTGCCAAACGAGACCAGGAAACATAGATTCCATGGTTGATGTCAGATTTTACTTACCTTCTCTCTTTGATAAAATGTCGTGGTCCGTAGATACTGATACTTTGGGATCCAATCGCTTCGTTATAAGGGTTGTAATCGATATCTTTGGAACTAATGCAAATATTATTTATCCCAGTATTAAGTGGAACAATAAAAAAGCCAATTGGATATTATACTCTCAGTTTATCGATACCTTCTTAACTAACAACTCTCACGCGTCCTCAGTAACCCAAGAAAAATATAAAAAAAAATTATTGACTGTATTTTTGAAGATTCTAAACAATCTATTTGCCAATATAAATCATTTAAATGTAAACGTACTCCCCCTCCGTGGTGAAATTCCAAATGTAATCATCAAAATTGGTTTATATAGAAAATTGTTTTGAATTATTTTTCAGTAAATCACAAGTTTGTTTATTTACCAGAAATAACAGTGGTGACGAAGCACACTGGTGGTGATGAAAACACCACTAGTGTTTAGTGAATAAAAGAACACTAGTGGTGATGAAAACATGAGTGATATTGAAAATGAGTGTGTTGGGTGCAACAAGGACTATGGCCAAACATGTAAAAAAGATGACTGGTTATAATGTATTTTTTATAAGCGCTGATTACATGAAACTTGTACTGGCTTCGCTAATCTCTGTAACAAGTGCGGAAAGTCTCTTGCTATTAAAAAGAAAAAAGTTTAGCTTGAAGCATGTCCATAATTTCTTTAAATTATTCCCTTAAGTAAATTATTTTCATTAATTATTTGGAAGATATGCAGGCATGCCGCCCATGCCTGCATATCTTCCAAATAACCGACACTACTAATTCGTTACGACTTTTTTTTAACAAAGAAATAACTCCGCCAAATGTTTTTTCTGCTTTTTATCTTGTTTTAATACGTAAAAATCTTTCCTAATAAAAAAGGAAAAAAGTCTCTATTGTGAAATCTCCGAGCTACCTTCTCAGAAAAACAGAAGAGTTGTTTTTCGTAGAAAGTTACTTTCCATTGGTAAAAGCTATGAAAATGAACCCCAGTAGCCCAGCAATTTAATGTCAATTTCGCGTGGCATCCTTCAGCCAATATCCCCTCTCTATTTTCAACCTTCGCTTGTCTAAGCCCTTCTAAGTTCACAATCCGATGTTCATTTCCAACTTGGCTCCTGTGGCAAGCGGTCTTATCTTCAACAATCGGCGGTAAGTGGATTTTCAATTCACCCTTATTTATCTTTATACAGTGTGTCTTATATTAATTATTTTCTCTTTTGTCAAACAGATGTCTTCCAATTGAAGTCACTTCTGTTTGCCGTTCAGATTTTACCGTTCAGATTCTACATTGTTCAGATTCTACACCGTTCTTCTACTACTCTTCTCTCACCGTATTGTACTACCTTGGTCTAACTGCCTCTTTTCGTTGGCCTAAGACAATCTAAGGGATTACGTTAAGAAGACCGCAATTCTTTGTGGCTGTCATCCCAACTACCTGTTGTACGGACCAAAGTCAAGTGCCTTATTGAGGGCGTAATACCAATATTTGAATACACCTGTTTTGTGAGTACCTATAATTTTTATTGACTAAACTGTGATAACGAAATCTTTAGAAGTTGATTTATGACTCCAGTTCAGTGTACCTTCTTATTTATGGAGCTTTAGTTTGACTGAGTATAAAAATACAGGATAATATATACGTATAAATAACGTACAATTGATTTTATATGTAGATTATATTTCTGATAAATTCTATTCTTAGATTTGAAGTGATCACAATCAAAAACCTAGTAACTTCATATTTAGGTATCCTCAAGGCATAAAATTCACTTGCTTGCCAAATATTAACGTAGATATAATTATAATGTTCCTTGCCTTTTTCTAATTCTTGAGGATACTAAATTATTTATAACCATTTTTCAAAGAGATATTTTTTGTTTGTAATTAATAATAAGTTGCGCAATAATCATGCCATTTAACTATCCAATAAAATTTGGTATAGTACATTTACTTTAACAAATATACCTAAATATAATTTTGTTAAAGATCTGTTTGCTTTTTATTTCTTTTATATTTTTGTATATAATTTGAATTTATATTTTTGTGTTTCTCTTCCAGGCATTTTTTATTGAATTATATTATTATTTGTTTGATCGTATATTTTGAGTATATGTGTCGAAATATTAAGAGTGTACCGCATAATTCCGATACCTTTTCTCTCACGGTTTACTTTATTCTCGCGTGAGTTCTCTAGCTGTACCTTACCTTTCTCGTCATCCTTTTCTATGTGCCTTAAGGTTTCCCTGTTCCTCTAAAAATGGGGTGGTGCCAAAATAACTTTTCTTCTCTTATCTCTTCTCTTCTAACTTCTTGTCTTTGTGTTGTAAGTACTTCTTTAATTGATCCGTGATATTTAAGCTGTAACAAGAATCCCGACCAAGATACCTCCACCAGACTGAAGCCCGAGCCTAGTAGTGTTCTTTGTGTAACCCCCAATCAATAATCAGAGAGGGTACAAGCTTGGCTCATCTCTCCTACTCCTAGTGGCCCATCTCACCTCCATGCTCCACACTTGAGGAGAGATGGACCGATGACGTGCCAGTGCATTATATTTTTTTACGTTTAAGAATAATAATTTGTAGTTTTTACTTATACCAAAACAAATACCAATGTTAAGTTATGTTATACAATTTATTTAATAAAGAATCTAGAATCTAATCAAGAGAAGATCTCTCCTGCCTTTACCCTATACAAGATATTATCAAGAAAAAAAATTCGCACATAATGTTATGTTATGTATCATGTTTATGTTGTACAATTTATTATACGTCAGGCACACATGAATAAATGAAGATTACTTTATAAAATAAATAAATAGAAAACTAGTAAAACGTAATATTATATTCCTGTAAACCAATTTTCTAATTTTTCCATTTCCATTAAATAAACATGTTAAGAAAATAAAAAGTTCCTTTAAAATAGTTCCTTTAACAAACAATTACTTTATTAGATTACTTGTGATCCATAATATAAAAGTTGCATTTTAAAAATTATATACACAATTATGTATTATTTGAACATCTTGTCTACGAACACTATGTCTGATAACAAAAATTCAGAAAATTCCACCAAAAATTTAGTATTATCTCAGCTGTATCTACGTGTTGGTGGCCTGTTGGGAATAAATCCTAAGGAACAACGAAAGACATACTTGTTATTTTTAATGATATATAGTTTCCTATCGATTGTTTCATTTCACTTTACATTTAAAATAATAGGTTATCCTCAGGATACTTACTCAGTATCATGTTGGATTAATTTCATTGTTTCTTGCGCAAATAATTTTATAGTTTTATATCAATCCATGCAGTATCCGAAAAAATGGAATTCTTTGTTTGAGCTCCTAATTAAAATGAAAGACAGAGATAGTGATAAAAGAAATATGATAAGTTCTACAAAAATAATAGTTTTAATAATTTTTATGCTTCTTTCTTCTGTTGGGACTTTGTACATCAGCCAAAACGGTATTTTTGATATTATCTTTTCCCTTCAACGTGTGTACACTAAGTATCAAAACATCTTTACATGCTTGTATCTATCCGAGTTATTAAAAATTATAAATGCAAGAATTAAACATTTAAATAGTGAATTAATACATTATACTACCAAATATCAAAGGAACTATGATGAGAATATAAGATTAATTAAAAATATTTATTTGGTTTACACAAATATAACAGATTCGTGTATACTATTTAACAATATGTTCGGACCATTAATCTTTAGCTGTTTCTGTACGATTCTGTCAGATTTATTAGTTATGTCAAACTGGATAACAATATACATCTTATATAAAAATATGATAGTACCATTTAGAGTCATAGTCAACGGATTATCACTTATCATCCCATCGTTGGTAAGATTGAATATCCAATTATTATAATTTTCCGTTCTGTTGTAAACTGTTTTTGAGATTCTAAAACATTTTGCATGTTTAACTTAAATATTTTATTTATATGGTGTTAACTACACCTAAGTAAAACAATAAATAAATTTTACATTTTTTTTATTTACAAGCTCGCATCAGCCTGTAAGGCTATTATCGAAAAAAAAAAAAAAAAAAAGTATTACCAATAATTGAATAGCGTAACAATTAAATTTAATATAAATAGGTAAAGAAATAATAAATAAAACTTACTCACAATCAATTTAATTTAACTATCAGACGACCGGTTTCGCTTTCTACAATATGCAAAGCATCTTCAGGTCTCGATACAAAGTTAAATAAATGCTGAAATGAAAAAAACCCATATTAGGGTGTTGTCTAATAAAGATAAACAAATTAGATGTTATAAATTACAATAATTATAGCAATATTACATGTCTGTGGTTTTTTCAAAATGAGTAAAATGAATAAAAAGGTCTAAAAAGTTTTAAAAGTTTAAACAGACAACGTAAGACCCACAAATTGTTATAAAATGGTCTATTAGATTGTAATAAATTAATAAATGAGCAAATAAATAAACATTACTTATATGCCAGTACTCTATTAATTGATGGGTGGTAGAACATGGTTGAAACTATTATGTATTGTTGAATGAAGAACTTAATTTTGCTGTTGTAGTTGTTTGACAGTAAACGGGAAGTTCTTAAGGAGATAGATTTGATCCAATGAAGTAGAGATATGTGTGTGATTCTTTGTTAAATGAAAGTGATGTTATATACCATTGTATTATTTAAAAGTTATTTATACTTATTCGAGAGATATATTTATGAAATGTGTGTTATTTATTGAGTATTTGTTTTATGAAGGTGACAGTTTTATGATAATGGATAAGCTTAGATGTACAAATTGTGTGGGTGTGCAATTTTTTCAACTTATAATTATCAAATTTATTTGATAAAGTTCTATTGGCAAAATAGTAGATTATTGCAAAGTCGAGTGTATAAAATATTAAAATTAAAACAATTAAGGACAATTACACTAAAGACAAACACACTAAAACAGAAAACACTTAGAGGGACGAAACAAACATTAAATTTAAAAAGGGGGAATGACTTTTATGCACAACAATACGAATAATTGAAATACATCCCACATTATAACTAACTCAGTTTAGTCCAAATTACAGAACAAATTACAGTGATTCTTTGGCAACTAAACATGTACATTTTGTAATCAAACGTATAACAAATTTACAAAAAATTTTTATTTGAAATTATTGTTGATGTGAGTTATCTGTCATGGTGTGTATAAATATTTTTGGATATTTAATTCAAGTTCTGATATATTAATATGTAACCAAAGTAATAAGTGGATAATTATTGATGGTACTAATTTATGGATTCAAGAAATTGACTGACTTATTAGGCCTTCAATTATTAGTTAGTAGTTCTAATATTTGACAGTTGGGACCGGAAATTGTTATACCAACATTTAAAAAGATCCTCTATTTAAACAGGTGTAAAGTAAATTTATTCTTATTTCAATTTTTCATGTCATCTGAACAGATATTCCTCACACCGACATGAACAATGGTGAGTTTGTACAATTGTTTTAAGTAACACTTTAAAATTTTTAAATAATAGCTGTTTATGAAAGTTAATATTTCTATTTGAAAATGTAAATTTGTGTATGATTGTGAATAGTAAAGATGTATTCAATTAATACAGCTAGTCTGAACGATTTTCATATTATGTTTGAAACCCTCAAACCACGTGTTGAGTTTGAAATCAAATATTTTGTAAGATGAGTATATTTTGGAACCAGATGGAATGTAATAATAATTGTGAGTTAAATAAGTTGGGGTACCATACCAGTTCAATACTGATATTTAAAGTAGTTTTTAGGAAAAATATTGTTTCTGGTAGTATGTTAAAGAAATTCTGTCAACAAAGAACTAGATCCATAGGGACCAGATTTTAATTTTGATGTAGAAGATTTAAACAATCTAAGAAGTGTATCAAATGCATCTGATTATATATGGGATTCTGGAATAAATGTTGTTTGACCATAATATTGAAGTTACTTCTGAAAAGTATGTGATGATAAAGGATAATATATGGAAATCTAATTATTAGATTTCCAACTAACTGTCGAACTGTCTCCTGTTTAACCTCTTAATTAACTAACTCCATATTGTCTTACTGCAATTGCCTTAATGAAAAACTGTTTAACTGTTTCACTGTTATACTATCTTGAACTGTCTGATCAATGCACTGTCTTACTATCTAATCCCAACTCTCATGCTGTTATACTAACTGCCTAATGAATCCTTGCTCCAAATTAGATCGTATTTATATCTTTTATCGTTTCCGAATATTCTAGCAATAAATCATGTTCAAAACTCTTCATCTCATCAATATCCGAAAGTTCTCGAATATTCCACTATGCAAATAGGGTTAACTGCCTTCTATTGACGTGTTATTTAGATGCTCTAGAAAATTCTTAATTTTTCTATGGATAATTTAATGGACATTTGGGCTCTTCAGATCAGAATATACACTTATATTTAAACTAAACATCTTAAATCAATACATAACAATATTTTACATGCGTAAATATTATTTAAATGTTACTTATTAAGTTCAAATTCACTCATGTCATAATAATACAGTGTCAGTTCAGTGTTTATTTGGTTGCCTATGCACATGGCTCACTTAAATATATCATAATATTATAATTATTAAAATTAAACTTTGTACACCTATTATTTGCTGGTTTCTTAAAAATACCCTCATATAAATATTGTTTATAATATTCTCTAGTCTATATATTTTCCTGTGGAAATATGATTTGAGATCTGTCGCTAGAGTTGAACAGAACTCAATATCTGTGTCATCTAAGGCTTCTCGTGTATATTTATCTGCCAGATCGTTTCTCGTAATTCCAATATGAGATGGCACCCACAGGAAAGCAATTTTTATATGATTTAGGTTATGCAATTCTTGTCTAATAAGTTTGGCCACATGATGGAAGAATATATTTTTGAGATGATTTCTAGAAACTTAGTGAATCGGTAATTATTAACAAGTTAGGTAAGGTTGCTTTCTTTCTTAGTTAGTTAGGTTGCTGTTATGATTGCTTTCTTTCTTATTTTCTGATAATAGATCCAGATTTATGTGAGGAGAATTTATGAATATTTATGATTCGTCTGTATCTTTCGTAAAAGTGAATGTGGGTTCTTGCGTGCTGGATATTCGAGCAGCAAATGGTTTTGTCTTTTTAAATCTGATGGTAGTTCACCGAGTTCGGTTTGAAGGCTTAAGATAGTGCTTGTTCTAAATGTACCGGTTATTATTCTAAGAGCGTTATTTTGAATGGCGTCTAAAACTTTTAGAGTTATTGTTAAAGCAGACGAGTAAACGTGGCATCCATAATCGATTTTGAAACAGATCAGATTTTTATATAATATGAATAGAGTTCTACCGTTCGCTCCCCAGTTCGTACCAGAAAGACATTTCAAGAGGTTTAGTCTTTTTTGAAAGATGGAGAGAACTGGGGGAGACCTATATCCAACAATGGAAGGATAGAGAATAGGTTCAAAAAAAAGAAGTCTTTTTTGACATATAGCTGATATATATTTGACGTGGTCTTTCCAGGTTAGAGCTTGATAAAATATGAAACCTAGATATTTAATTGTATTTACATATTCAAGTGTCTTACATTTATTTTAACGTTTCGATTTTAATTCAACAGCATTTTCTGCAAAAACTAGAAAAAATTGAACCACAATCCCGACAATACTTTAGTCAGTTTTGACATTACCAGTCTTTCACAAATATGTCTTTGGTGAAAACTTTAAAATATTAATGACGAAGAGATTGCTGGTTTAAGCACATATTCATTAATGTTAAAGAAAATAAGTCGCAATTCGTGTTAAGCCTTTCGTTTTCGAAACCGGTTTCCTTTAACCAATTCGTTTTAAACAACTGAGGTTAAAACAGAGGTTAAAAAAAAATGAAATTGTACTTTACATTACGGCAGATATGGTTGGTAAAAATTTCAGCACATTAACGCGATATGTTCTAAAAAATAATCCAAATTTAAAAATGGAGCAAAATTATGCTGTTACATTAGTATTTAACACATAGCATGAGATGTCGGTGTGTAATTATTAAGAACTGTAGCAAAATAAAGTTTGGGTTGAATACTCTAAAGGTCAGAGAATTGGCATATGAAATGGCTGGTAAAGACAATATCAGTCTGCTAGAATCTTGGAAGACCAACAAATATGAAAGCAAAGATTGGTTAAGGGCATTTATAAAAATAAATTCATCATTAAGCCTCAGATGGCTAGAAGGATTTTCACTGTCAAGGCTTACTTCATTTACGAAACCAATGCACGTAAAATATCCATTAATTTTTGAAGATATTCACATTTACAATTTAGATGAAACTGCTACTAGGACTGTCCAACGACCACATGAAGTTGCGCCACAAAAAGGTGTTAAAGAGCTGAAGCTATGTACAAGTGCCGAAAGAGGATTACTCGCTACTACTTAAACAATAATTCTAGAAAATGTAACATTTCTACCTCTACATTTTTGTAGAAACCTGTTTGTTTCTACAAAAACAAACAGGTTATTGTTTCCCCCTTAAAAAGTTTAATATTAATTTTTTTTAAATGGTGCTCCACCAGGAACATTAGGACCAACTAATCAGTATGGATGACCGCCGAACTATTCACACAAGTATTAGATCATTTTACTAACCATACTGGTGCTACAAAAGAAAACCCGTGTTTATTTATATATGATAATCATGAATTCCATTTGTCTGGAAATAACATAAAATACAAAAATTAATGACATAATAATTTTAACTACATACAAGCAATAAGATATAGCCTTTGGACAAATCAGTTTTTTTCCTTCAAAACTATTACAATAGTGCGATTGATTCATGGCTTAATAACCCCCGGCGTTCCTATGACACTGTACCAAATAGCAGAATGTGCCTGGTATTTCCCACTCAAAATCAATGACACCTGAAAATATTATGAACAGATTTTTTTTATTTTAAATTAAAGTGTCTCGGTAACTATGGGCCATTGACACTGGTACAAAATTGATTACAATGTGTTTATGTTTACATACATATACAATCTATTTTTATACAAGTTGGGATACATTAACATCTTAATTTAATTACACTAAGTAGTAAAGGTGACAGTCTTTTATGAAACTAATTATGGCACTGTACATGTTTGTAGAACCGAGTAGATCACTTAAATTATTCTGAAAGTTATAGTAAGTAGTCTCTTTGAGGTTTGTAGTGGACACATTCTAGTAATATGTGCTGGACTGTTAAGCACTCATTACAATGTTCACAGCGACGATGGTTTTCAGAAGACATCAGATATCCATGAGTAAGACGAGTGTGACATATTCTGAGTCTTCTGATAATGATATTGACTTTTCTGCTCATTTGAGGCATGGTGATGGAGGTAACAGTTGGGTGAATTGTGCGTTGTTTTGTATTTTGCATTTTCCAATAGGTTTTGAAAGGGCTTAGTACGTTGTTCTTGATACTGGCCTTTAGATCTTGGTGAAGTTGTATGTTTTTTATATTTTCTAAGGAGCAGACCAGTTTTGCTGCATGATCAGTGTTCTCATTTCCATTGATACCAACATGGGATGGTATCCAGATGACAGTTACTGAAACACCATTTTTTGACTGTTGTTGGCAGATAATGTGGATGCACTGTACAATGGGATGTATGGAGTATATATTTCTGATTGAGTCAATGGCGGAGTAGAGTCGGTGTATATTGCTAATGATTTCTTATTAGCAATGGGCGAGTCTAATGCCTTGAGTATTCCATACAGTTCGGCTGTGTGTATACTGCATCTGGGAGAAAGCCGATCTGACGCTACCATTATGTCTGAGGTACTGACGGCACAACTGACGGCCTGTTCTTCTTTGGAAACATCTGTGTAGAGAATTTTGTCATAGCTCAAGTTACTCAAATGCTTGTACCAAGAGAGTTCTGGGTGTTTCTTCTTTTTGTATCGGTTCGAGCTGGACAGTAGGTAGCTTTTTGGCCCACGGGGGAATTCTGGACGTAGTAAACGCAGTTGTGAGTTTTAGCTTTGTGTCTTTTAGTATAGTTTTTAAAATTTGAGAGAGGCAATGTGCTCGAGAGTGACTATTATCTGGGACAGGGTGGGGAGTATTAATTAGTTTAATTAATAAGTTTTTGAATTAGCAGAAATTCTAGAGAAGTAAGACAAAAGTAGACGTTGCCGTCTTATAAAAAGTTGAGATTCTTAAGATTCGATATAAAGACTTTCAAAACGACTTGATTTAAAGGCGCTTAGGCTAATGCGTAAAGAATTGTTGTGAATTGTATTCAGACATTTAAGGTGTGTATTGGAAGCAGATATGTAGAGAATGCTTCCGTAATCTAACCTAGAGCGGATCACTGTTCTGTAAATTCTTAAGAGGACTTTCTCTTCTGCCCCCTATTGATGTTGAGCTAGAGTTTTTAAGATACTGATTCTATTTAGGCAGTTTTTTTTTGTATTCTGTATCTGATCTCTCCATGTAAGTCTTTTATCGAATATTACTCCTAATAATTTGTATTTATGATTCACTTGAAGAGGAGATCCTTTCAGGTGAAGTAGAGGAGGGTCAGTGTGATGTCTTCTAGAGAAGTTTATGAGTTTAGATTTTCCAAATGAAAATTTGACTCCAATTTCCGTGGACCAGTTATGAAGATTATTAAAAGTGTTTTGGAGTAAAGAGCATGTGCTTCTTGTAATTTTACTTTGGCAATAAAGAACAAGATCATCTGCGTTTATTGAGTATTTTACTGGAGGGAGAACAAGGGCTGAGAACTGAGCCATGGGGGACTCCATTTTGTAAGATATGTGATGTAGATATTTTCCGGTTAGCGACTACTTTATTGTGTCGAACGCACTTACTAAGTCTAAGGCAACTGTGATGACGTCATTTTTACTTAATATATCTTATGTTATTGCTGTTTGGAGAAATGAACAGATTTAAATCTTCAGGTATCTACACTTTTAATAAACATATTTTTAGTTAAACTGATTTTCTATAATCGTCGGTTACTGAGAAACAGATTAATGGTTTTGAAAACTATGACGAGCAAAAAGCTAAAAGTATTCCTAAGGTCGCACCCAGAAAAAATTTAAATCGTGGACAGAAAGTTGACTTTTTTCAGACATTATTTATGCAAATGGATTTAACATGTAAATTAGCATGGAAGACAAACGTTGTCCTCCATTTGCATATATTATTTTCTAGGCATGTGACCGTGGGGGACACATGTTCTCTGAAGGTCAGTTTACACTTCTAGCTACGTCTCACTGCGTTTGATAGACAGGTTTAATATATATTTAAGCAGTGAGAGTATGGATTGGACAATATGGACCATTAATTGGTTTGGGAGAAAATGTTACGATGGGTTTGAAGAAGGATTTCCTACAATTAAAAAAAATGTATTTTAGCATTTCAGTAATCTTTATTTTGAGGTATTGAAGTCTGTTCACATTGTTCGTAAACAGTTGCCTTGATTCCTGAATCATTTATAGTAACAGGAATAATTTTGAAAAAATTTCCTGTTACCTGACCCCATTCAAAATTTATTATTGGCGAGGGTTCAGATTCATCATCAATATAGTCCATATGTTGTGCTATTAATGACTCAATTATGTGGTCTATATTAGTGGATGCCGTAATTACGGAACTAGACGTTTATGGTTGGGGGGTCTTAATTATTACTTTGTATTTCTGATTCTGGAGAAACCTTTACTTGTTGGTCAAATTTTATAACTTTTCTTTTCCGCTGACATTTTCTATCAAAATTAGGCAATCTTGTTCTTTTTTTGGCGTCACGGGATCATCAGAATCAGAACTTTCGCTATCTAAGCTCATAGGCTCTAGGCTCTAGGCTCTAGGCTCATAGTCGCTTACATGCGGCAAAAAATTGTGTTCATCTGCCGAAAGAACTTCGTCCCACAATTTCTTCAATCTTTCATGTTCACGTTCGTTTTCACCCATAACTCACAAACTAAACTCAAAACTACTAAATTCAAAAAATAAAAACTAATAAATGTACAAAATAACTCGAAAATATTCATAAACTATCACGTACGTATTTTATAATCTCGCTAGACTGCAGTTTCCACGATACTACCAGACTAAACACGAAACCAAATCAAATGCGCGTGCTTCATGTGTCGGACACGCATGTCCCCGACGACCATTAAAACGGCTGAAAAAAAGTTTGTTATCGCCATGGGGGACAAATGCTGTCAGACAAAAAATATTTTTTGTTTAAAAAATATTAGTTTATAAATAAAATAAGTTATTCATATATTTAAAATAATAAAAAAGTTTCAAATAAATTTAAAAACTTAGCCGGCCAATATGTACAATTTAATATGATTTCCATTGCGGCACTTTACGTGTTAATTCGAGTTTGATTTTGGCATTTGTTTACTTTCTTGTATAGGAAAGAAATAAGTAACATATTGTTTTAAACATTTTACTCAAATTAAATTGCTTTTTAAATTGTCTCTTATGTAAATTTTATCAATCAAAAGAGAATAATACATTTTTTTTTAATAAACAATTACTCACGAATAATAATTCATTCCTTACCAATCATGTAAATGGAAATTTCGGAGAGTATATCCAAAAATATTAATTCAACATTTTATGTCCACGATGTCTCAAAACAACAAAACGTCTAGTGATTTCTCCCATAATGAATTATGGCCGCAATTGTACGTATATATTGGTTACATTTTGGGATTTATACCTACAAAAGGGCGAAAAATATATTTGTTTCTTTTATTAATTTATATATTTTTATTCTTTGCCTCTTGTCAAGTATCATTTAAGTTAATAGGTTATCCCCATGATACTTATTCGGTGTTATTTTGGTTTAGTTCCATTATATATCCAGCCAACAATTTTGTAGTCCTATACCAATCCATAAAATATCGGAAAGAATGGAATTCTTTGTTTGAACTTTTAATTAAAATGAAAGACGAAGACACTAATGGAAGAATTTTAAAAATGGTTATAAGTGTAATACTTTTAATAATATTAATATTTATTTTCTTTTGTTCTATGACTTTTTATTTTATAAATACACACGATTTTTGTGATATTATCTTTATTATCCAACGGTTGTACACTTTCCATCAAAACGTCTTTACAGTGGTACACATTTTACAGATACTAACAATTTTAATAACACGAATTAAATCAGTAAATAAAGAGTTAAAATGTACTTGTCTTAATCTTCAGTGGAAGCGTGAAGATACTATAAGAAGAATTAATAATATTTATTTAATTTACACAAACATAACAGATGCCTGTTTAATATTTAACAACATATTCGGACCAATTCTGTTCGTCTTTTTCTGTACTGTTTTGTCAGACTTATTATCTGTGTGTAATTGGATAACAATTCATATCTTAGATACTACTAAAACAGTGCAAACATTAGCCTTAATGAACATAATACCGTTCATCATGCTGTCGTTGGTAAGAATAAATATCTAGTTAATATAAATTTATTTCAACTTTTCCAATCTTCGTTATATATATTTTTTAATACTCTGGAATATACTTTAAATCTGTCCATTGTACAACGCTTTTATTAAGGAAATATGGGAAAAGTAGAGAAAACTAGAACGTTGCCCGATTCTAACGTATCGTTATTCCAGAACGTATTCTTCTTATGGTGCCCTATCCGTTAGTGGATGTTGGCGACAATTCTGGAATACTCCTCTCGATATTGTGTGGCTCTAAAAAGTGCATGGGCATCGAGATTTGTCCAATCCCTTATGTTTATATATATATATATATATATATATATATATTATATATATATATATATATATTATATTGTTGTGATCTGCTTTATGATGTTTTATTATTAATTAACACTAATTTAATTAATCCAATTATTTAATTAATTAATTCACTAATTTATGCAGAGTCATACAATTCAATTACTATTAAAAATTCTCAGGGTGCCTTTTTTTTTAATTATTACTTTAATCAGTTTACTTTATATATCTCTCCTAGTTGCTCATAATCGGGATAGAACAGGAAACGGAACTAACATTAAAACAACATAAATATGCACACAAATTATTATTTATTTTCAATAAGCAATACGATGAATATTAATAAATAACTTTTGTGGGCAATTATCTTTCCTAACAAACTCCTATACTCTAAATTTAATTTTAATTATAAACTATCTATTGATCTGTTTTATAATAATATCTACTAAAAAAAATGACCATATAAAAATAGAATTTATTCACAAAAACAATAACTCTTTGAAACTTGAATCTTAGTTCGTATGCTTATATTTGATTTTATCTTTAGAATATCTTAAAATTTTCTTTCATTTAAATTATTTGACTGACCTTTATTTTTACACCAATGATGTCTCCTCTCGATCAAACCACAGTACCTTCCTTGATTGATTATGTCCGGTTACAATCAAATCTTTCCCGTTCTCAGTATCGATTCAAACCGCATACTAGTAAACTACTCCTCCGAAAACACAAGCCCAAGCCTCTTTTGACCGGTACTCTTTATTCACAAATTCTCCTTTCTTTCTCAATTATATCTCGTGGACTATGCAGACTCAAAAGAGGTATTAATCTTCTTGATTTTGATCTGCTCTCAGCTTGCACCTTTTTCACTAACAAACGAAAATACTGTTACTCTGATTGACTACACGAAAACACATCTTCTCTCCTGGTCTGCCGGTAACATAATAAATCTTTCAATCTCTCCCAGACAACCTTCTAAACTCTCTCATTCCCACCATTCTTTATTAACCAATCATAAGCATTCATCTTTCCCACTCATTTTCGATTTAGAAAATTTCCAACATGATATTTAAAACAAATAAACTACTTTCACTCAAATTTCTTTTCAGAAACCATTAGCAATTTTGCCTTTTTCAACAGAAATAAGTTTCCAAATTCTTGTTATCTCTTATCTAAATCTAATTCTTATTTACTTTCGAAAAATGCCCACCGCAAAATACAATTACAAGTTTATTCCTAAATTTATCATTATACGGGTTCCATTGTCCTTTCACTATTCACTCAGTCTTTCACGGAAAAACTCGTTAGGGTCCCGTCACGGAACAATGTTTTCTATTATTCTAACTATTACAAATAAGTACAGGGTTGTATTTTAACTTATATGCCCGCGGTATATTAAAATAATAAAAAACTCTTTATTCTATTTCTGATCGATAAACTGATCCATAAAAATATATGTTTTTATATATATATATATTATATATATATATATATATATATATATATATATATATATATATATATATATAGCAGTATGGAGTAAACGTAACATTTTACAAAGCGATATCGAAGCATTAAGTTGAGGCTGCTGTTGCTTAGCAAGGTTCTCATATTAGTAAATGCTGTTCTGGCTTGCTCAATCCTGCTACGTATCTCTATGTCTGGATCTAGATCTTCATTTATCCATCTCCAATTGTTTACTCTTATATTCAATTCCATATTTCGTGTTCTACTAACCACCATTACCTTCGTCTTGTCTATATTAATCTTCAAGCCCACTTGTTCTCCTTCAGTGTTTATTCTATCTATTAGTCGTTGTAGCGCTTCTTGGCCATCAGCTATTATGACTGTATCATCAGCATAGCGAAGAGTACTAATAGTCTGTCCGTTGGTTTTGATTCCATCTTCAGTGTCACTTAAGGCTCTATTGAAATCGTTTCAGAGTATAGATTAAAAAGAAGGGGTGACAGAATACAACCCTGTCGTAAACCTTTTTCGATTGAGAAATATGATGTATATTCCAGTTCTACTCTCACAGATGCCAGTTGATTCATATAAAGGTTCTTTATGATTTTTCCAGAACGTATAATGTTCTAAAATACTTTTGTAACATCATCAATATTCTCTTCTTCTTCAACTAAATCACTGCCACATTGCCACTTGCGCTACAACGGATACTCCATAATGCATTGCGTCCGCTAACAGTAGTTTGTTTTGATGTACGGACTTCTTCTTCATGTACCATGTCGTTTCAGAACGTTGGTTACCATCATAGCTATCTTAATTTTATTCACTGCCACCCTAAATAGCATGCTTGTATCAACACCATACCAATCTCGCAAGTTCTTCAACCATGAAGTTCTTCTTCGTATATACCCACCCTTTTTCACCTAAAAACTCGTTCTCGCAACCGTTTTTATTGGTTACATAATAAGTAACATGCTAGACGAGCGCTACTTGCAACTTGCCACTTGCCATGCCAGTTTGGTGGACCCCTTACCCATAATAACTATCAAATTTTATAGACAAATGTACACAGATAACAGATCTATAAATGGAGATTTTTTTAAAGCTTGCTTTCCGATGTTACATTTCCTAAAAAATGTGTCATTGTGTATCAGTTTCTCCCAATCCCATATAAATACAATATTTAACTTAAACATACCTCAAGAAAACAGTTTGTAGAAAATAATGTAGAAGGACTTTGGTGTTCATAAATTTGTAACAGCGCACCTAGTTTCTTACATAAGAGTTTCTTCTTTGCATTTATGATCTGCTTCAGCAAAGTTAATGTACGAATATGAAAAGTAATTGTCTAAAAGAAAATAAATTCAGCCTTTAGACTCATATGTAAATTTTTTTCATAGCAAAATTTTTTCCTTCGATAGCTACAAGCGGAGGAGATTTAAAAATGGGTGTAAATTCCGTAGGTCTTTTGATAATATCCAATCGAGCTATAAATGGTAGCAAAAATATAGGAAAAGAAAAATAGGTACTTACAAGATATTTTGGCCGGCAAACATATCACGAAACGAAACTTTTCACGATAACTTCTGCACGTGGTCACCAACGTGGTCGCATATCTTCGTTCAACCAACTGTCTCTTGCTTCTCTTTTGAAGCCAATCCATGTTTATGCCGAATGCCGAATTACATCGTTGCCACATGTAACGAGGGAAAAGGGAACCAGGGAAAAGGACATGAACCAATTAAAGCTCGACCTGTCTCGTCTACCAATGAATGATTACCGAACAGTTAATTTGTTTCACACATTATTCATGCAAATTGATTAAATCCGATTTTGATTTTAGCATTTATTCAATTTTCTTTGTATAGGAAATAAATAAGTAACATATTGTCTTAAACATTTTACTTAAATTAAATTGCTTACCAAATTGCCTCACGTAAATATTATCAAACAAAAAAATATATATATTTCCTTTAATAAACAATTACTAGCGAATAATTCATTCGTGACCAATCATGTTAATGGAAATTTTGGAGAGTATATCCAAAAATATTAATTCAACATTTTATGTCCACGATGGTTCAAAACAACAAAACGTCTAGTGATTTCTCCCATAATGAATTATGGCCGCAATTGTACGTATATATTGGTTACATTTTGGGATTTATACCTACAAAACGGCGAAAAATATATTTGTTTCTTTTACTAATTTATATATTCTTATTCTTTGCCTCTTGTCAAGTATCATTTAAGTTAATGGGTTATCCACATGATACTTATTCCGTGCTATTTTGGTTTGCTTTCATTATATATCCAGCCAACAATTTTGTAGTCCTATACCAATCCATAAGGTACCGGAAAGAATGGAATTCTTTGTTGAAACTTTTATTTAAAATGAAAGACAAAGACACTAATGGAAGAATTATAAAAATTGTTATAAATGTAATACTTTTAATAATATTAATATTTATTTTCTTTTGCTCTATGACTTTTTATTTTATAAATAAACACGATTTTCGTGATATTATCTTGATTATCCAACGACTGTACACTTTCTATCAAAACATCTTCACAGTTGTATACATTATACAGATATTAACAATTTTAATAGCACGAATTAAATCATTAAATAAAGAGATAAAATGTACTTGTCTTAATCTTCAGTGGAAGCCTGAAGATACTGTAAGGAAAATTAATAATATTTATTTAATTTACACAAATATAACAGATGCCTGTTTAATATTTAACAACATATTCGGACCAATTCTGTTCTTTTTTTTTCTGTACTGTTTTGTCAGACTTATTATCTGTGTGTAATTGGATAACAATTCATATCTTAGATACTACTAAAACAGTGCAAACATTAGCCTTAATGAACATAATACCGTTCATCATGCTGTCGTTGGTAAGAATAAATATCTAGTTAATATAAATTTATTTCAACTTTTCTAATCTTCGTTATATATATTTTTTAATACTCTAGAATATACTTTAAATCTGTCCATTGTATAACGCTTTTATTAAGGAAATATGGGAAAAGTAGAGGAAACTACAACGTTGCCCGATTCTAACGTATCGTTATTCCAGAGCGTATTCTTCTTATGGTGCCCTATCCGTTAGTGGATGTTGGCGACAATTCTGGAATACTCCTCTCGATATTGTGTGGCTCTAAAAAGTGCATGGGCATCGAGATTTGTCCAATCCCTTATGTTTATATATATATATATATAATATATATATATATATATATATATATATATATATATATATATTGTTGTGATCTGCTTTATGATGTTTTATTATTAATTAACATTAATTTAATTAATCCAATTATTTAGTTAATTAATTCACTCATTTATGCAGAGTCATAAAATTCAATTACTAATAAAAATTCTCAGGGTGCCTTTTTTTTAATTATTACTTTAATCAGTTTACTTTATATATCTCTTCTAGTGAGTTCAGTATCTCCTAGTTGCTCATAATCGGGATAGAACAGAAAACGGAACTAACATTAAAACAACATAAATATGCACACAAATTATTATTTATTTTCAATAAGCAATACGATGAATATTAATAAATAACTTTTGTGGGCAATTATCTTTCCCAACAAACTCCTATACTCTAAATTTAATTTTAATTACAAACTATCTATTAATCTGTTTTATAATAATATCTACTAAAAAAAAATGACCATATAAAAATAGAATTTATTCACAACAAAAAATAACTCTTTAAAACTTGAATCTTAGTTCGTATGCTTATATTTGATTTTATCTTTAAAATATCTTAAAATTTTCTTTCATTCAAATTATTTGACTGACCTTTATTTTTACACCAATAATGTCTCCTCTCGATCAAACCACAGTTCCTTCCTGGATTGATTATGTCTGGCTACCATCAAATCTTTCCCGTTCTCAGCATCGATCCAAACCGCATACTAGCAAACTACTCCTCCGAAAACACAAGCCCAAGCCTCTTTTGACCGGTACTCTTTATTCACAAATTCTCCTTTCTTTCTTAATTATATCTCGTGGACTATGCAGACTCAAAAGAGGTATTAATCTTCTCGATTTTGATCTGCTCTCAGCTTCCACCTTTTTCACTAACAAATGAAAACACTGGTACTCAGATTGACTACACGAAAACACGTCTTCACTTCTGGTCTGCCGGTAACATAATAAATCTTTCAATCTCTCCCAGACAACCTTCTCAACTCTCTCATTCCCACCATTCTTTTTTAACCAATCATAAGCATTCATCTTTCCACTTATTTTCGATTTAGAAAATTTCCAACATGATATTTAAAACAAATAAACTACTTTCACTCAAATTTCTTTTCAGAAATCATTAACAATTTTGCCTTTTTCAACAGAAATAAGTTTCCAAATTCTTGTTATCTCTTATCTAAATCTAATTCTTATTTACTTTCGAAAAATGCCCACCGCAAAATACAATTACAAGTTTATTCCTAAATTTATCATTATACGGGTTCCATTGTCCTTTCACTATTCACTCAGTCTTTCACGGAAAAACTCGTTAGGGTCCCGTCACGGAACAATGTTTTCTCTTATTCTAACTATTACAAATAAGTACAGGGTTGTATTTTAACTTATATGCCCGCGGTATATTAAAATAATAAAAAACTCTTTTTTCTATTTCTGATCGATAAACTGATCCATAACAATATATGTTTTTATATATATAGAAGTATGGAGTAAATGTAAAATTTTACAAAGCGATATCGAAGCATTAAGTTGAGGCTGGATCTATGTCTGGATTTAGATCTTCATTTATCCAACTGCAATTGTTTACTCTTATATTTAATTCCATATTTTGTGTTCTACTAACCACCATTACCTTCGTCTTGTCTATATTAATCTTCAAGCCCACTCGTTCTCCTTCAGTGTTTATTCTATCTATTAGTCGTTGTAGCGCTTCTTGGCCATCAGCTATTATGACTGTATCATCAGCATAGCGAAGAGTACTAATAGTTTGTCCGTTGATTTTGATTCCATCTTCAGTGTCACTTAAGGCTCTATCGAACATCGTTTCAGAGTATAGATTAAAAAGGAGGGGTGACAGAACACAACCCTGTCGTACACCTTTTTCGATTGAGAAATATGATGTATATTCCAGTCCTACTCTCACAGATGCCATTTGATTCATATAAAGGTTCTTTATGATTTTTCCAGAACGTATAATGTTCTAAAATACTTTTGTAACATCATCAATATTCTCTATTTCTTCAACTAAATCACCGCCACATTGCCACTAGCGCTACAACGGATACTCCATAATGCATTGCGTCCGCTAACAGTAGTTTGTTTTGATGTACGGTTTTCTTCTTCATGTACCATGTCGTTTCAGAACGTTGCTTACCATCATAGCTATCTTAATTTTATTCACTGCCACCCTAAATAGTATGCTTGTATCAACACCATACCAATCTCGCAAGTTCTTCAACAATGAAGTTCTTCTTCGTCCTGTACTGCGTTTGCCTAAATTAAAATTTAAAAAATTATTATAGTGTATATACCCACCCTTTTTCACCTAAAAACTCGTTCTCGCAACCGTTTTTATTGGTTACATAATAAGTAACATGCTAGACAAGCGCTACTTGCAACTTGCCACTTGACATGTCAGTTTGGTGGACGCTCTCCCTTACCCATAATAACTATCAAATTTTAGAGACTAATGTACACAGTTAACAGATCTATAAATGGAGATTTTTTTAAAGCTTGCTATCCGATGTTACATTTCCTAAAAAATGTGTCATTGTGTATCAGTTTCTCCCCATCCCATATAAATACAATATTTAACTTAAACATGCCTCAAGAAAACAGTTTCTAGAAAATAATGTAGCAGGACTGTAGTGTTCATAAATTTGTAACATCTGCTTCAGCAAAGTTAATTTGTTTCAGACATTATTCCTGCAAATTGATTAAATCCGATTTTGATTTTAGCATTTATTCATTTTTTTTTGTATAGGAAATAAATAAGTAACATATTGTCTTAAACATTTTACTTAAATTAAATTGCTTACCAAATTGCCTCTTACGTATATATTATCAAACAAAAAAAATAATATATTTCCTTTAATATACAATTACTAGAGAATGATAATTCATTCGTGACCAATCATGTTAATGGAAATTTCGGAGATTATATACCTACTGCAAAAATATTAATTCAACATTATATGTTCACGATGTCTCAAAACAACAAAACATCTAGTGATTCCTCCCACAATGAATTATGGCCACAATTGTACATATATATTGGTTACATTGTGGGATTTATACCTACAAAACGGCGAAAAATATATTTGTTTCTTTTACTAATTTATATATTCTTATTCTTTGCCTCTTGTCAAGTATCATTTAAGTTAATGGGTTATCCACATGATACTTATTCCGTGCTATTTTGGTTTGCTTCCATTATATATCCAGCCAACAATTTTGTAGTCCTATACCAATCCATAAAGTACCGGAAAGAATGGAATTCTTTGTTTGACCTTTTAATTATAATGAAAGAGAAAGACACTAATGGAAGAATTTTAAAAAGTGTTATAAATGTAATACTTTTAATAATATTAATAATTATTTTCTTTTGTGCTATGACTTTTTATTTTATAAATAAACAGGATTTTCGTGATATTATCTTGATTATCCAACGATTGTACACTTTCTATCAAAACATCTTCACAGTTGTATACATTTTACAGATATTAACAATTTTAATAGCACGAATTAAATCATTAAATAAAGAGTTAAAATGTACTTGTCTTAATCTTCAGTGGAAGCCTGAAGATACTGTAAGGAAAATTAATAATATTTATTTAATTTACAAAAATATAACAGATGCCTGCTTAATATTTAACAACATATTCGGACCAATTATGTTCGTCTTTTTCTGTACTGTTTTGTCTGATTTATTATCTTTGTGTAATTGGATAATAATTCATTTCTTAGATACTACTAAAACAACGCGAGTAATAGCCTTAATTAACATACTACCGTTCATCATGATGTCGTTGGTAAGAATGATATTTAATTAATATAATTTTTGTTTCCACTTATCTATTGTTCATTGTACATCTGTACCTTAGAGCTAAACTGTATTAACTTTTACTAACTGCTCCCTTTTAAAATTGAAATTTTAAAACAGAGCAGCTTAAAAGAAATATAAACAGTAAGTTGGATTATTCGATTTTTCAATAAGTAGAAGTCTTAATTTTGAGGATCCAGAAGAGTTGCTACACATCAAAAGAGTTACTCTTTCTTTGCTTTTTTATATCCAGACGCAGTTTTTTCACTTTATGCTGTCAGTGTTTTGGTTTGAAGCAGTGGTGTCGGCTCAAATGTTCAGTTTGTAACGATAAGATTACTTTATCGTTACTGAGAAATTTAAAATAACTTAATTCTGCCTGTAAGGTATGCAACCAACTATACATGTAATTGTATTATCAATTGCTTATCAATTGGTCAAACTGCTTACCTGTCGTTTCCGCTTAGCTTGAAACTGATGGAAGCCAACGATTTTAAAAGTTTAAGAACTGACTTTATATACAACCTTTGAACGGGGCAGAGGATTGATTGATACTCCAGCGACTAACGCCACGAGGTTAAGTTATCAGGAAAAATTTTAAGTTATTCAGAGGTCAAGTTAAGTTACAGAAGGCGTTTTTTTTTAGCATTAGAAGTTTTTGGGAAAAGAAGATTTTGATTTAATTAGTGAAATATTGTTCTCAAGCTATTTTCTTGTGGCATTGTGAATTAATTACTATTAAACTGGGAATAAGCCACAATTAAAGATAAAAATACGTTTATTGACGTTTCAATTTCCACTTCGGAAATCGCTCTCAAAATACAAACAGTAAATTAAACAAATTTTGTTTTTTGTTACATAGTGAAAAGTTCTTCTAATAATTTAATTTTATCTGACTCATTTATATTGACAATTCAGACATAAATTATGCATTTTAAAGTAGACGGCAATATTGCCAATATTGTTGAGTTGCGCTCCTGGGACGACTTTACTTATAAGATTCTTCTTCTTCTTCTTCTAGTTCCTATCCGTTTCGGATGTTGGAAATCATATTGGCAATCATAATCTTGCTCGCTGCGGCTCGAAACAGCTCCGTTGAGGTTTTCTTAAACCATGTTCTTAAATTCCGCAGCTATGATATTCTCCTTCTACCGGGTCCTCGCTTACCTTTGACTTTACCTTGCAATATAGACTGTAGCAGGGAGTAACGGTGCTGATTTCTCATAATGTGTCCAGATATTGCAATTTTATGCGTTTGATCTTAAACACAATCTCTGGTTCCTTCTTCATTTTCCTAGAACTTCCTTGTTCGTGATCCTTGCTGTCCATGATATTCTCAGCATTCTTCTATAATGCTATAACTTATAAGATAGTTCATTCGATTACATGAAATCAACTTTAACTTGAGAATATCCGTCAGAAAAATCATATCATGTAATTCGTCTTTAAAAAGACAAACACATGACATAATGACAGTAAAATTCTCCTGTTAGTGATTCCATAGTAAATTATGAGGGAAAAATCAGGAAAAAAACCTCATAATACTATCCCGACATTGTAAGTATTTGTTCGTGAATTTAGTTTACCTTCAACAAACATCAAAATTCTGATTTTATATGTTACGTTATTTAAAAACATAAATGATGTATCCTCTCTATGTTACTGACTTACTAATACTGGTATTTTCTTATTAATAACTTCCTCTTTCAATATAGGTAACCAGATCCTACTACATTCTGCCGAGGAATTTGCGACACAATTGGCCTCATTTAGCATAATTAGAGCCGCTTCTTTGATTTTTCTTTTTTTACCATCCGTTTCTTTTAGGACTACATTTGAATTATTCCATTGAACCCTATGTTCATTATCCCATGCGTGTTTACATATTTGAGATCTATCAAATTCTCTATTTTTAATATAAGATTGATGTTCACTTATTCTAACATTTAATGGCCTTGATGATTAACCTAAATAAAACTGATCGCATTCACAAGGTATTTTATAAATGCAATTCTTTGTCCTTTCTTGTTCATTGTTAGGTTTGGTTTTGGACAAAATAGATCTCAACGTGTTTGTTGTTTTAAATGTTGTTGAAATGTTGAATTTATTTCCTATCCTTTTTTTTCTGATAATCCTTTTATGTACGGTATTATGGAAAAGGAATATCCTAACACGCTACCTTTCCTGGATGTTTTAATCTCTAAGAACGATACTGGATATGAGACTCAGGTGTATAGAAAACCAACACACACCAATAGATATTTAAATTTCAAATCAAATCACAATATTAATGTAAAAAAGGGAATAATTAAATCCTTATACGATAGAGCCAAAATTACTTGTTCTAACGAAAATTCGTTCTTGGAGGGGAAACATTTGTTAACATCTGTTTTATTAAAAAATGATTATCCTCTATCGTTTATAAATAAGGAATTTTCAACAATCGATCGAATAGAACAGAACAACTTAGAACAAGATCCTACAGCATACACAAGGAATAATATGAGGAAAATAACAATACCGTACATAAAAGGATTATCAGAAAAACTTAAAAGGATAGGAAATAAATTCAACATTTCAACAACATTCAAACAACAAACACGTTAAGATCTATTTTGTCCAAAACCAAACCTAACAATGAACAAGAAAGGACAAAGAATTGCATTTATAAAATACCTTGTGAATGCGATCAGTTTTATTTAGGTGAATCATCAAGGCCATTAAATGTTAAGTGAACATCACTCACGTTCAAGAATAAGTGAACATCAATCTTAAATTAAAAATAGAGAATTTGATAGATCTCAAATATGTAAACACGCATGGGATAAAGAACATAGGGTTCAATGGAATAATTCAAATGTAGTCCTAAAAGAAACGGATGGTAAAAAAAGAAAAATCAAAGAAGCGGCTCTAATTATGCTAAATGAGGCCAATTGTGTCGCAAATTCCTCGGCAGAATGTAGTAGGATCTGGTTACCAATATTGAAAGAGAAAGTTATTAATAAAAAAATACCAGTATTAGTAAGTCAGTAACATAGAGAGGATACATCATTTATGTTTTTTAAATAACGTAAATATAAAATCAGAATTTTGATGTTTGTTGAAGGTAAACTAAATTCACGAACAAATACTTACAATGTCGGGATAGTATTATGAGGTTTTTTTCCTGGTTTTTCCCCCATAATTTACTATGGAATCACTAACAGGAGAATTTTACTGTCATCATGTCATGTGTTTGTCTTTTTAAAGACGAATTACATGCTATGATTTTTTCTGGCGGATATTCTCAAGTTAAAGTTGATTTCATGTAATCGAATGAAATATCTTATAAGTAAAGTCGTCCCAGGAGCGCAACTCAACAATATTGGCAATATCATTTTAAAGTCGTCTATTTTAAAATGCATAATGTATGTCTGAATTGTCAATATAAATGAGTCAGATAAAATTAAATTATTAGAAGAATTTTTCACTATGTAACAAAAAACAAAATTTGTTTAATTTACTGTTTGTATTTTGAGAACGATTTCCGAAGTGGAAATTGAAACGTCAATAAACGGATTTTTATCTTTAATTGTGGCTTATTCCCAGTTAAATAGTAATTGATACGATCTAGGATTAATATAAGATACTTTTTCAATATAGATTTTACCATACTTAATGAATTAAGAGTATTAATATATTATGTTGCGCAAGTGATTAAATATTTTTGGAGCAAGACACCTAGCAGACCTCTGTCCTATTGATTTCTTGATATTTCCCACTGGAACATGTTGATTGGTTTTAATGTGAGTCTCGTAGTGATGAGGTTAGGTACGCAGGATATCCTTATAATTGTATGTGTTTTACACTGTGTATTGAATTGTTTATCTATTATATTATCTATATTAATTCTCAAGTTAGAATCTAGGATGCCAAATTTTATATTATTAAATCTATATTTTAGTCTTGAATGATATACCTTTAGATAAACAGCTATGATATCTTGCTTTTTGTATTGGTTTTTTCTGTCGTCACAAAGCACTTACACAGTGGTGTATACAAACTTAAATGTGGCGACTGCCCAAAAACTTACATCGGTCAAACTGGTAGAAATTTTAATAAATCAATAGCAGAACATAAAAGTTGTAGAAGTTTTGAAAACAAAGTTTTCAGTATTTTATTGTTACACAAGTAACCAAGATTTTCTTATTATTTTCTAATTGAATAATAATTCAATTACTCAATTGTTGGTTTCCTGAGTGGAAATTGAAACGTCAAATACTAATATTTAAAAGTGTAATTTTTATTACAACCAATGATTGTGGCTTAATACCATATAAACGTAATATTTATACTTGTTTTAAGTTTGCTTCGCACATAAAAACTTGTCATAGTCGATTTTATTCACCGAAGAGAAATAAATGAAGGTTATTAGAAAATAGAGAGGAAATTTAAAATATTATTTTCCCTCCTAACTAATTTTCTAAATGGACTATTTCAATTACGGAAATTTCATAAAATAAAATCAAGTAGTTCTTTCTTAAGTACACAATAACTGTATTAACTTCTTCGTGACTAAGTATAACTGCAGACAATTTCAAGAAGTACCTATCTACAAAATTATTATTTGAAAAACTGTTATTCGGGATGTTTCACAACTACAAAAATTCAACAAATTATAGCCACCATACATTATTGCCCCAATTTTATATATATTTTGGCTACCTGTTGGGATTGCTTCCTATGAAATCACGAAAGATTTACTTGGTATTTTTAATAACTTATATTCTTTTGTTTTTTGTTTCCTGTCAATTTTTGAGAACACTAGTAGGTTATCCTCATGATATTTATTCAGTATTATTTTGGATTTCTGTGATTGTATATCCAGCAAATAATTTTGTAATCTTATATCAGTCCGGAACATGTACCAACGAATGGAATACTTTGTTTCAGCTATTAATCGAATTGAAAAAGAAATATACTCACAAAAGGAACTGTACAAAAATAATTTTTATAATAATTTTAATGAGTTTACATGCTGTTATGAGCTGGAAATTAAGTAAAATTTGCTTTGCTGACATTGTCTTTTGTATTCAACGTTTATATACTTACTATCAAAATATCTTTACAACTCTATACCTGTCTGAGATAATATCAATTTTGGTTGCAAGAATGAAATCTTTAAATAATGAATTAACCTATACTTGTGGTAAATTTCAAAGAATCCGTGAAGAGAATGTAAGAAGAATTAAGAATATGTTTTTAATTTACACAAATTTGACAGATGCATGTATATTATTGAACAACATATTCGGACCTATTATGTTTATCTATTTTTGTACAGTTTTAGCAGATTTACTAGTTTTGTGTAATTGGATAACCATGTATATCTTATATAATAAGAGTGTGCGAATATCAGTCATAGTTAACGCAATACCATTCGTTGCAGTGTCAGTGGTAAGATTAATTTTAATATTGTATTTATATGGAATTTAGCCGGAATTTAACGTTTCATGTAATTGTTCTAAATAGAAATTATTTTAACCTGTAGATTAGGGAAGTCAAGTTCAAAAGCTAACTTGGGCCAAATTGGGCCGCAAAAATAAATGTTCATAAAAACATATAAATTGTTTAATGTAATAAAAATATATAAAGTTAAATTATTGTTGACTTCATAATACTTGACATATATTTTCTACTAAAGTCTGTCTCAATGTTTATCGTCTTGAATTTTACCTCATTGCTGTCTTATCTTTATCTAGGTATTTTATGACAGGGCATCAGAGGCGGACTCTAAGTAAAAATAATAATATAGCAATTTCTTTTCGAGGCATCTATTTTATTGTAAAGAAAATTACATTTATTTAATAGTATTTTAAAACTTATATTCAATACTGAGTGATAACAATAAGATATTTAAACTACACTGTAATTACACAACTATGTTGTTATTCTAATACTTATATTATTTATATTCGAAACATAACAATATGAGATTTAAACTAAATTAATATTGATTATTATTCTGTGTTGTTATTCTAAGATCAATTCTGTTTCACTGTCGGAGTCATCATTTAGATTAATCACAATGGGCTGTATATTAAAACTTTGCGTAGACAAATAAGAATGTTCAACTTTTACAATATGATGTACTGAATTTTTCCAGCTTTCAACCGATATATTACTAACCCATTAGTTCCCAACGTAGCGTAAACGCAACATTTTTAATTGTATTTTTTTTAATGTATCACTGTTTAAATATAATTTTTATTGTTATATTTTATTTAAAACAGTACATAAAATACGAATCTAATAAAATATTTAGAAATTATTGAAAAGGTATATATTTTTTTAATTTAGTCAATATTGAAAAAATCGAAAAAACTTTTTTTTATATTTTTGTCGATATAATTTGCATACTAAACATAAAATTATATTTCTGAAATTATCAATTTATATTGATATATCTATCAGTAGATATATCTCTGTATTTTTGTGCATTATTCTTCATTTTACGTCTTTCATCCATTAGTTCTAGTATGCCTGGTGTCATCCAGATCGCCCAGATCATCTAGATCGCCCAATACTATATTAATGTATTTATTGTCTTTTTGTTGTTCTCATCACCTCGTTTAAAGTAATATAGAATTGTTCTATTTTCTCTTCGTCTTTGTCTGCTGTGGGAGCGTACACTTGTATGATGTTTATTATGTTCTTCTTCTCTTTCAATTGTATTCATCAACATCACACGCTCTGAGAATGGAGCAAAGTTTACTACAGCATCTTTAAATTTTTTTGAGATGATGACTCCAACTCCGTATCTGATATATAAATTAAGATTACATAACAAAATACCATAAATGGTTTAAACACAAATTGAAGTTATTATATTATATATGAAGTTAAACATAGTCCGTTTTTCTGTGTTTCTTGGCTAGACAGAAGTGGCATCTCTTTCTTTTTCGATTCTCATTGAATTGAGGTGGCACAGAAACTCTTAAGTGCCAAGAATATCTGCCGCAATAACTCGTATCTGTCGGGGCACATTGAAGTTTATTTATATTCTCTTCATGTGTGCAATAGACAAGCTTTGGGTTAATTGTTTTAGGAATTTTTCCCGAGAGGTAAAATTTTCTTTATTTACAAAATGATATAACACTCTGGCGTTACTACCTGCAATATTTAGAACAGCAAAAAAACACTGCCATTTACCCATCTTTGTCATCTTCGAGCTACAGAATAATTGGCACATATATGATCCAAGGCATTCACACCGGCTTTTGTCGAATTATAAAATTAAATGATATCAGGTTTTTTTATTTTCTTATTAATAACATTGTCATAGTGCATTGTAGATATCAGTATTACACTTTTGGCTTTTTATGTACATAAGATATCATGCTAACATTAGAAGTGAATTCAAACAAAAAATAATCAACCGGCCTTTTTCTTTGAGGTAGAAATTTTAGCGGAATTTGGCGTTTATTTTTTTTTAATTGTGCCAACATAAGTAATATCCTTTTTGTTAATTCACGAACCATTTCTACTGAAGTGTACCAGTTATCGCAAGTCACATTACGTCTTTTTCCAAGAATTCGTTGATTAACTCCTCAAACTATTTTGGTAGGATGAGAGAAGAGTGGTTTGCAGTTTTGTTATTGTTTTTGTCACTGTATATTTCTGCGTTATACATATAATGCGTCTTGGAATGCGCCAAAATTTGTATTTTTATGCCATGTTTAGCTGGCATATTCGGAATAAACATTCTGAAGCCACATCGTCCCTTGAATGGAACTAACATTTTATCAGTAGTCAAAAAATATCAAGGTGAGTATTTGTTGGAAAATTTTGTACAAATTGTTGAAATATATGAATTATTGGAGCCAATTTAGTGTCTTTTCTTTTCTCAATTCCTGTCGTAGTATCATCAAATTGGAGACACGACATTATAAAGGAAAATCTTGCTAGTGTCACTGTACATTGAAATATATTGAGGTCTGTTCTATCAGTTGTCCACATTGAACGTAAATCCTCGTGTTCAGATTTAAATACTCCTTTCATGTATTTTGTGTCTGGCTGTATGACAATGAGGCTAAGCCAAAAAAAAATGTAAAATAACTAGTTAATAAAGTAATTTTTGTTAACAACTTTTTTTATTTTATCGTTTACCATAAGAAGTAATAGCAATATAAACTTGTAGACAATTTAGTATTCTACAAATAATGTAGATAAAATTTTCTGTAGGGCAGTTCTGTTGCAAACCTTATTCCAAGATGGCGAGTATTCAAGAAAACGGCCAAATTCAGAGTGCTGTAAAATCCAGAAAAATTATGTAACTTAAACGAATTTGTAGTGAAAATTATTTTATAAAAAAACCATTTATGATATATCGTCAAGGCAAAATGGAAATTTGTGTAATGGTAATGTGAATGTCAATGTGAAAGATACCAAACCAGGAAGTTAATGATATTAATAACTAATTTTGTTTCAGATTTCGTCACTTACTATGATTCTGTACTGCGATCAAATAGAAGCCAGTAGCAAAAATTTAATTAAGCAGTGTTACCTACTACAACCGGAAGTCAGTGATCCTCTAATGATGAAGCAGCTTCTAAGTTTGACAGAATTTATAAAAGAATTGAGACCAAAAATGCAAGTTTCGGGATATTTTCGTGTTAATAAACGAATCATTCCAGTTATGATATCCACATTAACTACTTATTTGATTATTGTTATTCAATTTAATAAAAAGTAATTAGATCAAAATCTATAGAGCAAAAAAATAAATAAAATTATTGTCTGCTTTAGGTTACCAAGATCGTTAGTTAGATAACCCTTTATGGGTGTGGCTTGTTTCAGGAGTTGTTGTTTTTCTGTATTCTGATCTGTTCTTCTTTTGTTTTCCCATATGCTTATGTTTAAATTTTCAACTGTTACCATAAATCTGAGCTTGAGCCTTCCATTCGATATTTTTTCCACCAGTTTACGCTCTTGAATTCTGTCAGTATTTGTAATTAAAATTTTCATTTAAATATACAGTACGTTAAGTTATTGATAGATATTGTACATTACATAAAGCGCTAAAATCGGCAACATTGCCTCGTAATACGTAACGACGGATGGGATGCACATCTCTGTCATTTGAATTCAATGTTTGTTTTCATTTCGTATGCCCGGTTCATTTCTTAGAGTAATAAAATACACTGACCTTTATAAAGCGGTGCATTTGTATCGATTTTTAATGATGTGAACAATTTTTTGTGGTTGAATTAAAAATAAAAGTGCATTTTTTGAAAAAGATCAAAACAAAAAATAAACTCTTATTGAAAATAAAAAATAATTTCTAAATAAATAAGAAATAATTCTTTATGCCCTACAAAAATTATTAAAATATTTTAACTTCTACGGCTGAACAGTATCCCAATCTGTCACTTTTCTGGTGACACTTCCTGAGCGTGACATTTTCTGCAATTTTTGAGGCAATAACATCTCTCAAAGAAAGAGCATATAGAGAGCCAACTAAAAGAACTAAAGAACTATAAGGCACAAGCAGCAACACGAAAGTTCTACAAGACGATTAATCAGAACAGGAAAGAATTCAAAACAGAAAACTTCGAGAAAAGGCTAAATATAAGAGATGAAACAGGGCTCCATGAATCAGAAATCTAACTCGAGGACATTGACGATGAAAGAGAGAAAGATAACATCCCAAGAGAGGTAGAAGTCATCCAAGCCAGAAATTAAAAAAAAAAGCAAAGCTCCTGGGGCAGATGGCATTCCATCAGAAATTTTGAAGCATGAAAAAAAAACCTGAAATACTGGATATGTAGACTGAAAGAACTGATCTGGAAGCAAATAAAGTTGCCAGAAGACTGAAATGTAGGTATAATTGTACCTATCCACAAAAAAAGAGATCAAACAATATGTGACAACTACAGAGGAATAACCTCCTAAACGCAACATACAAAATATTGGCATATATTCTTTACGACCGACTATCGGGATATTGTGAAGACATAATAGGTACATATCAGTATAAGTTTCGTAAAGAAGGATCAACGACCGATCAAATATTTCTTCTATGGCAAACTCTGGAAAACACATATGAGTATGTCATTGATACTCATTACCTGTTTGTTGATTTTAGATCTGCCTATGACAGTGTTGAAAGAAACGCATTATACAAGGCCATGTTAAAATTCAGCATCCCAGTACACTTAGTAAAATTGGTGAAAGCGACCCTCTCAAGAGTCGAGTGTAAAGTTAGAGTGCAGAACGGAGTTTCCAGAACGTTCCAGTCTCAGATAGGACTTAGACAAAAAGACAGCCTATCATGCCTTCTATTCAATATTGCACTAGAGAAAGCGGTAAGAGAATCTGGAATAACAACCAGAGGAACTATTATTAATCGCAGCGTACAATTACTAGCGTACGCCGATAACATCGACATTATTGCAAAAAGAAAGGCGGACGTGGTCGAATCATTCAAGGCGCTTGAAGCAGCAACAAAAAGAATAGAACTAGAGGTTAAGACTAAAAAGAGGAAGTATATGAAAGTATCAAATTATATACAAGCAGCACAACCAGAAGATCTAACGACCGGAACATATACTTTCGAATGAGTAAGAGAGTTGATATACCTAGGCTCACAAATCAGAATAATGCAGTAAGTGCAGAATCTAACAGACGGATATATCTGACAAATACACTCTATTATGGATTAAGAAAATTTTTATAACAAGACTAGTTACAAACAGAACGAAACTAGTGATATACAGAACTCTTATCAAGCCCATCCTTGGACGATGACAAAGAGCGATGAAGAACGTCCAAGATGCTTTGAACGTAAAATCCTCCGACATATCTATGGAGGAGTACAGGAGGGCGAATTATGACGTAGACTCTATAACTTCGAACTTTACCGCCTGTATGACAAACCTGATATTATTAGATCCATCAAAATAAACCGGCTGCGGTGGTTATGTCACATAGAGACAATAATGAGATGGAGATGCCAAAACATATTTATGACCAAAGAATAGATGGAGTGAGAAGGAGAGGCAGACCACAGCACGATTTTGCCAAACCACCTTGCAAGGTTACAGCAAACCAAGTCGCTACTCAATTCCTTACGAATGGAAGAACTACTAACCGATATAAGGACCCAAACACTAGGAGAAGATTGGATTTGGAGACAAACCACCTAGGAACTCCTTTTACACTAAAAGAACTCCACGACGGTCTGAACAGGTTAAAAAACGGAAAGCTGCAGGTGTGGATGATATATGCAGTGAACAAATAAAGCATTTAGGCCAAGGAGCAAAAAAACTGGATCTTGCAATTTTATAACACGTGCTGCAAAACCTGCAAAATTCCTAAATCATGGAGGAAATCTAAAGTAATAGCCTTGTTAAAACCAGGAAAGGATCCAGAAGACCCCAGTAGCTACAGACCTATTTCGCTATTGTGTCACTTTTTCAAACTATACGAGAGACTCATACTCGCCAGAATAGAAAAAAATGTCGACAAGCACCTCATCCCACAACAAGGAGGATTCAGACCTGGCAAATCTTGCACCGGTTAGTCCTCGCATTAACAGAACACATTAAGAGGGCTTTGAAGAAAAACTTATAACAGGGGCTGCTTTTGTAGATCTGACAGCAGCCTATGACACAGTAAGGCACAAAACATTGCTCCGCAAATTATACGACACTCTCAATGACCACCATCTGGGAAAGGTCGTATATTCCTTACTGCAAAATAGACGTTTTTTCGTTATGCTGGAGGGTAAAGTATGTAGGTGGAGAGTTCAAAAAAACGGCCTTCCACAGGGAAGTGTTTTAGCACCAATGCTCTTCAATATATACACAAACGACCAACCTACTCCGACCGAAACCAAGCACTTCCTCTATGCTGATGATCTTGCAATATGTGCTCAAGGAAATAGTTTTGAAGAAGTGAAGGAGAAACTCGAAACTGCCTTAAAAACAATGACAGCGTACTACCTGCAGAATTCTCTGAGACCCAATCCCTCTAAAACCCAAGTCTACGCTTTCCACCTTCGCACAAAGGAAGCCAAGCAAAAACTCCAAATTGTGTGGAATGGTAATACATTAGAACACACAAACCAACCTATATATCTTGGAGTAACTCTGGACCGGTCCCTCACCTACAGACAACATTGCATAAAAACAAGAGGGAAGTAACAACTAGGAACAGCATACTCAGAAAGCTAACGGGAAGTAAATGGGGCGCACGTCCTGGCGTTTTAAGAACAACGGCACAGGCACTGTGTTTCTCAACTGCTGAATATGCATGCCCCGTTTGGAGCAGATCTGCCCACACCAAACAGTTGATACTGCGCTAAATGAGACATGCAGGATAGTAACGGGGTGCATGAAACCAACGCCACTTTCAAATCTGTATAGAGCAGCGGGTTTTGCAGAACCCTCAACACGCAGAGGCGCTGCAGAACATATAGAGAAAATTAAACAGATCGCGGACGATCGGCATGCCCTATACAAAGCTTGAACACCACGAAAGCGACTAAAATCTAGGAAAAGCTTCCTTGGAACAGTGAAGGATGAACGACGAAGATGAAAATAAACCAAGATGATGTGAACTGTGACTGTGGAGAAACACAGAATATGGAACATCTTCTTACATGCAGAAACTGTCCTCATCGATGTAACCTTGAAGATTTGTGGCTCGCCAACAAAGATGGAACCGACGTAGCCCGATACTGGGCCGAAATTTTATGAATGACATGTCCGGACACGATAAAGTAAGTAAAGCACGATTTAAAGATCAGGTGGAGGAAGACTTGAGAATCTTGGAAAGCCAAGGCAAAGAATGGGAGAGAATGGAGACGTCCTTGAGCAAACCAAGATTCACCATGGGTTGTGGAGCCAATGATGATGATGAACATCTTTCAAAATTTTTAACAATCTTATGAATTGACTGTACGCAAGGGATTGGTCTCCTCTCAAAAAAACACAAAATAAATCTGCACACTCTTGTCCAGAATTACCATTATAAAACCTTTTTCTTATTTAAACCTTTTCTGCAGGCGTATAAATAAACATGCTGTTTACAAAAATAAATTAAAAATCTACGCTCTTATTGCAGTCACTGTATAATGGTTGTTTCGTGTAAGTTCGTAAAAAGTCAATAGCGCGCAGTGTTGCCATTTATAGTGTGTATATCTAATTTAAAACTTAACGTGCTGTATCGTAGGTTCAGGCTTGCAGGACTCATACTGGTGTCCTCCAATTATATATTTTGCGTATGGCTTTTTTTCCCATACACAATGTTTCTTCGCGTTTTTTTTTTGGTTGGGTAGTTTTCTTTTTATACTTTATTTGTTTATATTCTTTGTTCTTGTTATAAGTTACTTATATCGTATTTTTTATGTACACTTTTTACAGAATAATGCCCTGAGCATGCATTGTTGAGCATGTTGATAGTGTTGTTTTTAGCGTTTAGTTTTATTAAAACAAAGATAAATATAAAACATAAAATAAATTTAATTTCAATAAAAACTACCGAAGATTGTGAGAATTGACTATCTCCTATACAACAGTTCTTCGCTTTATTTGTAGATCACCTGCTAAATATTGACCAATGATAATAATTGCAATTTGTTCTCTGAATACATTCTTAACACGTTAAATGCCAGGGCGATCATCAGTAGTTGATTTAGGCGATTACAAATTTCGGTTCTGACATGTCACATAACAGATATTTAATGCAGTTGTGTAATAATATTTTTCTACTCTCTTACTAGTAAATCGTATATTATCTACTATTTGGATGCTAAGTAAATGCATCACAACAGATACTGACACATAATGACTAGCACGTAATAAAAAAAATTACGCTTCAGTTTTATAAAGATGTGTAATATCACATAAGCCTCGTAAGTCAGTTGGTCGAGTTCATGGAAACGAATTAACAGACGTTATTTTGACAGAATAAAAATTATTAATCTGTCAGTGTAAATATAGTGGTAATTTAATTTTTATTTTTATAAACGAAAATAATCGTAGAAAAAGTGTAGTACACAACTTGAGTTGTAAGCTTATTACATGCTTGTAAAATTACTACACAACTTTTTTACTCGCATGTAATAAGCTTCTTACAACTCTCGTTATATATCTCGTTCTTATACTATTATATGGCGATATTAATTAATTACAAAAAGAAAATATATTTTTTTAATAAATGAAAGAATGGAAAGGAAAAATATTTTTGAAGTGTCTAAACAATTTTTTATACACTTTAATACATTTCAATTCCATTTTTTTCATTTGTCGTAACGGTGTACAAAATTGTATCAGTTTTTTTTAAATTTTTTTAATAGTTAAGCTGAATTTATTTATAAATAAAACCATAAAATAGTGTACTTCAACATCGATTAAATTCAAACTGGCTTAATTTCAAAGGTTGCCCCAGCGCTTAACGTGTTAATAAGTGTACCATTTTTGTAGTGGATTTAACAGTTCCTTAGTGTTTTTACCAGATTTTTCTATTTCACTTACTCAATCAAACACATAATCAAATACAAATACAAATTTATCGCTAAAGCACAGAAAAGTTAATTTTTTATTATTATAAAAATTGATTAGTTTATAAAAATTAATTTAATTGTATAGAAAAAATGTTGCATCATTAATTTATAAAAATAATTATAAGTAGTTGTAATAAAAATCGTTGTATGGTAAATAAAATTTGAAAAAAATGTGCTATAGTTTTTTATAAGCGTATTGTACCCAATTTTAACGTTACCATATTCAAGAATATACCATCAAACTATTCGAAAATAGGAGAGGCATATAATATAAAATGGGATCATTCTCCCATTCTTCTAAGAATCAGTCAAAAAGGAGCTATCTCCTAGGGTAGTGAACAGATGGACTGATTGGGAAAGCTTCACACATAAACTGTGTGAAGCTGTGTGAATAATGATCAACCTTTCTGTAAAGTTAAAACTTGACTCCAAAGTATAGCTATTCACAAAACAGATCCAAAAATAGAAGGAAAAACTACCCAGAAGAAATTGAAGGTATAATCTTAGAAAACAGGAAGAAAAAATACAGGTGACAACAAAGCTGAATCCACCCAATAAAACAGAATTAAACAATTCTATGCAAAGACACAATGAAGAGAAAAGCAAACAAATATGGAATGGTACTAAGAAACTGAAAAGACCCATCATGCACAACCCTCCAATAAGAAAAAAAGATGGTAGCAGCTGGATAAAAACAATAAAAAAAAGCGAAACGCATTCAATCACGCCTCACGCCAGCGTCAATATATCGCTTCAGTCATTTGCTGATGATGCACATGCGAGTTTTTAAGATACTTATGTTTTGTATTGTCTAGTATAAATACCATTGTGTATATAAGTTTACTTTTTGGAAGAGTTTGTAGAGGAAACTATCTGTTAACCTATTTATCAAGCGGTTCTCAAAATCATTTTGTACCTTTCCTTTTGCTACCAATAGTTCCATAGTTCCTGTTCTTATGGCTAAAGTAATTTAGGTATTCTCGGTTGACTTCTTTTATTAGCCTGTCGGTTATATGAAGCTATTCCAGCCTGAATTGATAGGT
Organism: Diabrotica balteata; assembly: GCA_918026665.1. Lineage (NCBI taxonomy): Eukaryota > Metazoa > Arthropoda > Insecta > Coleoptera > Chrysomelidae > Diabrotica > Diabrotica balteata. Next base: position 153,514,686 of record OU898278.1, on the reverse strand, counting down.
TGGTCCTGCCAGACTGGCCACGGCATTTTTATATGCATAAGATTTTTCTCCTATCAGAATGTTTACATTACCTTCTTCAATTTCACTTGTGTTTAAGTAATTTCTTTCCTGGTGCTGTATTAAATCAAATTATTTTGGATTTTCTTCGTAAATTTGAGTTGAAAAATAATATTGTTTCTAATAAAATTATTCAAAGAAAAGCAAATAAGGTCATAGGCAAAAACATTTTGCAGAACATTCCAAACTAAACGAAAATTTGTTACTCCCAAAGAAGTTCAAAAGGAGATAAATGAAAATATTAATCCTAGAAAGTGTCTGGAGTTGATCTAGTAACAGGAGAGCTATTAAAACAGCTTTCCACAAAAAACTATTGTAAAAATAACTCACTCAAAAAATGCATCATTCAGCCTGGTGTCCATTTACTGGAAAGTTGCAAAGCTAATGAGGATTGAAAAGCCAGGTAAACCCCAAAATCATACAAGCCCATATCTCTGTTGCGTTTACTATCAAAACTGTTTGAAAAACTATTGCCAAAAAGATTTAAACTAATAGTATACCAAAGGAACCTCATACCACCTCATTAGTTTGGTTTGTAACAATGAGTCCAAGCCATCACCGTTAAACCAGCGTGCGCGCGAACCAACCATGAAGTCGGAGTGTATCGACAGTAGAAAGGGCAAAACTAATTACCAAGCTCCGCTATATAAACCGCAACATTTCCTCATAGAGGCAGAATCGACAGGTGTTGACTGAAGGTTCTCTTCTTCCCTACCCCGGCTTGTGGACGTGTTGAGTTCACAAGTTGTTCCGTTCCATACCGCCGTTACCCGAAGAGCGTGTTGAGCTCTTCATTACCCGTACTCTGAAGCAGTCGTGTTGAGACTGTCGAGGAGTGTCCTATTAACCCGAATCACTTAAGTAACGTGTTGAGTTCCTTTCCTTTCTTTGTACCTATCGTCCGCTGTTATTAAATCGATACAACGTTCTCGTAAAATTTCAAATACACACTCGCTTGCCGATAAGACTAATTTCATATGACAAGGTCAAACTTAATTTGAATAAAATAGGCCAGGTACTGAGAAGACTAAACCAAATTGTAAATATGAACATAAGATTTTTGTCAATTTAATTTAAGGAAGACAATAAAGTTTTATTTTTATTTTGAACTCTGTCTCTGACTGTCCAAAAGCTACCCGGATAGTGACTCCTACGAGAGGACATCACAAATGGCGCCCGAGCAGAAAAATACATTTTAAACAATAATACCGACCGAATTCCGAATTTTATTTTTATGAGACAGTACTACATTTCAAATTTTATTCAAATGCAGGGTGATTCACAGTTCAAAAATGACAGACGCTCCGGAAACGTCGAAGGTTAGTTGGGTGTATCTATTAAAGAAAGACAAACTTATAGCCGAATTAACAAACAGAGAACAGTCGACGGAAGGGAATTTCAGCGAGCTAAGAGCGAGATTAGTTGCGATCATCAAGGCACCAACTCAAAAAGGCCAAAACCCAGAGGAAATAGAAGAAAACCAGATGGAAGACAGACAAAGAAAGATGGAAATAGTACGCAAATGGGAGTTACACTTTGACGGTTCAAGAGACCCAATAGAATTCATAGAACGGTTGAAAGAACTCCAGACAGCTTACGGCCTACAAGACACCCACGTTTTACAAGCTCTACCAGAAACATTAAACGGGAAAGCATTACTATGGTACAGAAACAATAATAAATATTGGAACGAATTAAAAGACTTCGAACAAGATTTCCGCAATTTCTTCGTTTCCTCCGTTCTCACGCAATCTCTGGAAGCTCAAATCCGGAACCGACTCCAACGAAACAACGAAGGTGTAAAAGACTACATCATTGATATTCAAACAATGATCAGAAGACATGGTGAATTCAATCACCAAGAAGAACTAAACAGGATATACACCAATATGAACCCGAAATACAAGTTGTATATAAAGAGGCAAGACGTATCGTCAACACAGGACATCATCAGACTAGCGGAAGAATATGATATGGTCCAAATTTAAAAACCTTTTCGATGAACCAACCATGGGCATCACAAAAATTCAGAAAGTCCAGTCAATTCCAGTGTCAATCCCGCTGCTCTCACTAATTCCGCCGCAGCATAAAGGAAAAAAATACAGACTGAAACTCCCGAACCGGGTGCTGAGGATAAAAACCAGTAATTGAAACCCCACGAAGGAAGACGTTTTTTTTAAGAGAGAGGAAGACGATTTTTTTTTAAGAAGACGATATTTATTTTTTAGGGCGGACATTTTTTATTTCGATGTATTGTAAATTTTTTTTTAGGGTAACCAAGTACCTGGCAAGGAATAAAAATAAAAAAAATTTTGTTCCAAATTTTTTTTTCCCAGGAAGAGGGGGTGTAACGATGAGTCCAAGCCATCACCGTTAAACCAGCGTGCGCGCGAACCAACCCATGAAGTAGGAGTGTATCGACAGTAGAAAGGGCAAAACTAATTACCAAGCTCCGCTATATAAACCGCAACATTTCCTCATAGAGGCAGAATCGACAGGTGTTGACTGAAGGTTCTCTCTTCCCTACCCCGGCTTGTGGACGTGTTGAGTTCACAAGTTTTTCTTTACAGCCGTTACCCGAAGAGCGTGTTGAGCTCTTCATTACCCGTACTCCGAAGCAGTCGTGTTGAGACTGTCGAGGAGTGTCCTATTAACCCGAATCACTTAAGGGACGTGTTGAGTTCCTTTCTTTTCTTTGTACCTATCGTCCGCTGTTATTAAATCGATACAACGTTCACGTAAAATTTCAAAAACACACTCGCTTGCCGATAAGACTAACTTCATACGACAAGGTCAAACTTAATTTGAATAAATAGGCCAGGTACTGAGAAGACTAAACTAAATTGTAAATATGTACATAAGATTTTTGTCAATTTAATTTAAGGAAGACAATAAAGTTTTATTTTTATTTTGAACTCTGTCTCTGACTGTCCAAAAGCTACCCGGATAGTGACTCCTACGAGAGGACATCACAGGTTTCCAAAAAAGCCATTCAACCTTGGATGAAATACGTTTATAGAATATCCAACTAAATAGAAAGATCACTGAAAATAATGAAAGTTTGTTTAGTAGTCTTCCTGAATGCTGCTTAACCTTTTTTAAGGACTTCATTCACACACTAAAAAGGTACTACCAAAAGAATACTATGATTCCAATAATTCGCACAGTAAATTATGCCTGCTATATCACTATTTAAACAGTTTCAATTTATTTCCGTATCATCGTTTTCAAGGATATTATAGCTGAACAGACAAGTGTTGCGATATTTTGTGAAGCACACTTTACAAATGTTTCCAAAAAAAAACATAAACTTTTTCTGACAATTTTTTTTATGTGTAGTTTATTGCCGGTTATTATTTTTCAGTCAATTTAATCCAATTAAAAGAAAATAAAATAGATATTTAAATTTAGATTGCCACATAAGTTCCATTAAAGCAATTGGCTTATTGAGTCGTTGTCTAGCCATTATATAAAGTCAACATGTTTAAAACGAACGATGTAACCAAACAGAAAAATAGGTTTGTATTACTAAATTTTTATGTGAAAATTGGCTATTTCTTTGGAGTGACGCCAACTAAGTGGGCTGCATTATCAATATTACTACTATTTTTTAATGTCATTCTAGCAATAATGAGTGTGGAATATTTATTAAAACAAATACATTTTAAAATTAATGGAAAAGCTGCATTGCCGATTATGACTCTTTTAGCGTACATACTTTACAATTTAATCACACTTTATCAAATGCATATAAAAAGGAATCATTGGAACGAACTATTGACTGATGTATTAAGTATTGAAGAAAATAATTTCAGAACAACATCAATAAAATTTTATATGAAATTGCTAATTTTTGCTATTCAATCTGTTTTATTATTTTTAACTGTTTACTTGTTTGGGAAAAACTGTACAGATATTGTTGACCTACTTTCATATATTCACTGGTTGTATATTTACTATCAAATGCTGATTATGGTAAACATTTCGACTGAAGTGTCTTCTATTGTAGTGGAAAGTATTAAGTGCTTGGGAAGCTGGTTAGAAGAAGCCTTCAAACATAGAGCAGTTCATATTAGTAAACATGAAAGAAAGATTATTAGAATATATATGAAATATTTGAATATAACCACAACAATATTACACCACAACGGTTATTTGGGACCTATCATACTATTATTTTTTGTTGTAAATTTTATGGAAACGTTGTCACTTTGTAATTCTGCAGTACAAGCTTTGTTGCGTGACTCACATAATTCCAAAAAGTTGATATTTAACTATTTGCCACATGTTATAGCTATGTCGGTAAGTACATTATGCAAATTTCTTCTAAAAGCCTTTTTATCGTTAACATAATTAACTCCCTCTTATATATATTAATGAGATATTTAAAGTCTTAGTGAGCCAAGCAATTAACGAGCTAATTAATTAATTAATTAATGAATTAAATTATTTAAATGATATGACTATGATTCTATCACACTTTATAATTCTCTTAACTCAGGGTTCTATTCGTGCTTCAATATCTATGCTATTACATGTGAAAGGTAAGGTCCAAAGAATACCGAAATAATAAAAAAAATATAGGATCTAACATTATATATTGAAATAAAATAATGAAATAAAATTCACACTCAAAAATTTTCAATAAACAAAATCTCATATAATGATTCTCAAAATTTTGTTCTACGTACGTGAACCTTCAAAAAAATGGTACAAACAATATTAGTTGAAATCTCAAAATCCCAAATATTATTCTAAATCTCCTAATCAAAATATTTATATCCTTTCTAAATTAAGTGTAAAAATTGTGTTATCAATAAAAGAAAAACTGCAGAAAACAAAACTATCTCTCTCTGATGATGAGTGGTCCAATCCTTGTTCCTTGTAGACTATATTATCTACTCTCAGCCGCTCCCTAGGTAATTAGCAATCTTACAACAAATTATTGCAAGTTTATCGTCCTTAATGATCTCCTTCAAATGCACGAATCGTTCAAATTATGCTAGCGTCTTCTTCTCTCAATAAACTGAATCTCTCGTTGGCCTGAGTGAAAAATGACTCTTGGAATATCTTTTCTTTACGATAAACTGAATCTCTCGTGGGCCTGAACAGTGACTCTTGGAATATAAGTAGAAAATATAACTTACAATCATGAATGTGTTGCTTGTGTGAGTCCATTTCAAATAGGTAAAGAAATAATAAATCCTTATGTTGTCTGTTGTCTGTGGCCTTACCTTGTCTGTTTAAACTTTTAAAACTTTTATACCTTTTATTCAACTTACTCATTTAAATAAAACCACAGACATGTAATATTGGTATAATTATTGTAATTTACAACATCTACTTTGTTTGTCGTTATTAGACAACACCCTAATATGGGTTTTTATTATTTCAGCATTTGTTTAACTTTGTATCGAGACCTGAGGATGCTTTGCATATTGTAGAAAGCGAAACCGGTCGTATGATAGTTAAATTAAATTGATTGTGAGTAAGTCTTATTTATTATTTCTTTACCTATAACTTACAATCTTTTACTGGATCAGTTTCTGTCAGATACACTAACTACACGAAAACTCACAAATATTCACTGCTACTGCTTCCTACCTCTGGGAAACTACCCGAGAACAACGGCCGTTCGCCTTGCACCCTTGGAAACCAACTGACTATCTTTTTTGTTTCAAAAACTAACTAAAGTCTCATTCTCAAACCAATCATCCCACCTTTTTCAATTTCATCCAATCAAAACGCGTCATCCATCTCCCATTCCTTTATTTCGATAACACACGAATTTTTACCTACAATTATAGAATTTCCGAACATTATTTAAAAACTAATCTTTTTTCACCAATTCTTAAAAACTAACAAAAACCTATCTTTCTAAAATCTATTCTATTGTCCTAATCACTGCACTAATATATTTGGAAAACCCGGTTCAATTGTATTATGGATTTCACTTCAGCTTATTCACGTCATACAAATATATTTTAACAAAGAAATTAATTTATGCATATCTTACGTTTTGTTAAATACAGGTAATCCAAAATTAAAAGACTTTCATTCTTCGAAATGTTTGTTGTTCATTATTTGACTTATCTGAATTATTTTAATGTTTTTGGAACTTTGAAATATTTTAAGCAAACCAATATTTTTCTTGATTTTACATATCATAACAATATATATATATATATATATATATATATATATATATATATATATATATATATATATATATATATATATATATATATATATTAGTTTTATGAGTTTCTTGAACCGTACTATATTTAAAACTAGATTTTATTGTCCATTGAAAACAACGTTTCGTTAGGAATACAAAGTTATTGTAAAATATATAAAACTTACCAACATGTAAAACGGGACACTGACATTAATGAATCTACAAGTAAAAATTGATATCTGTTATCCCATGGATTACTGTCATTAGTGTATAATTATTTTTATGTGCCGGAATTAGCAATCCACCATTTACTGGCCAACGGCTTGGACGGATGAACTACTAAGAACACTCTGTTATCCTGAGACTGAGAAATTGCTCTCGAAGAACCAAGAATGTGGTCAACGGCAACAGAATGCAGAAAGCAACGAGAAACCACTGCATTAAAGATCCCTGATGACATATCTAGTATAAATTAAAATAACTAGCACTATTTGCGCAAGAAACATTATTGATTATGGTAATCGGAGACCAAAATCCACAGGAGAGGACAGCTATCAAAGCGCAAGGCCTCCTTTGTCGTCAACATGCTAAACCCTTGCACAAAAAACCAAAAAAAAAGTACTCAACCCTCTCAGATAAAAATAGCTACCTAGAATGTAAGAAGTATGTATCAGCCGAGAAAACTAGAAACAAAATATGATATGAGAAATATGCACAAAAAAGTAAGAAAAGTGACTGGAATGAAAGAAAAGTCTGTAGTAGCATATTTTAAGATATTAGTTTTGCGGGGTAATATTTGATTGAACCGGATGTGAGCCGTTATAACTGCATGATCTGACTTTCCTATAGGAGAACTGACTTCGAGAGATGAAATCAGCTGTTCGTCATTAATAAGCACTAGATCTAAAGTAAAAGGTTGGTTATTATTCCTAAATCTCGTAGGTTCTATAATGAGTTGTATCAGGTCTGAATTTACTACAAAGCTTTTAAATAAATTATGAGCGTTTTCGGCGTCAGATAATGAAGTTATTGGCCAGGTGATCTCTGGGAAATTAAAATATCCAGTAATGATAAGATTATCAAGAGATGATAGTTCCTTAAGTTTTGTGAAGAAAACATTATCGTGTGCAAGTAGTGTATTAGGTGGACGATATATACATACTAAATTAAGGCAAAAAGAATTTTTAGTAACGGATAAGTGAATTGCATCTATTCTAGTAATATCTGTTAACTTAATGTTAATTTTGAAAGTTGTGGTAATAATACAGTATTGCCCGAAATAAACAGTACTGAAGTTGTAATCGTATTATATATTTAAAAAATACATATTATTGACACTTTATTATATGTTCTAAATGTGCACCTCCTCGTTCAAGACAGACTTCATAACGATGTTCTAAGTTTCTGGTCATGTTTTTGAATAAGGGTTGTCTCAGAGCTGCGAAGAAGACTCTAACGGCATCCTTTAATTCATCGATGGTTTGTGGTGCCCGTTTGAAAACTGCATTTTTAGCCATGCCCCAAATGTATGCGTCTGGAGGTGTGAGGTCTGGAGAATGTGAAGGATAAGGGAAGTCAGTAAATCGTGAAATGAATTTGCTTGGAAAATGTTCTTGAAGAAATTGACGAATTGCGGCAGCAGTATGGCAAGTTGCCCCGTCCTGCTGAAAAAATTGGTTTCGAAATGCCAAGTTACGTGCACGACAGAATTGACGTAGATCAGGGATAAATCGTGTTAAAATGTGTCTGTACCTCTGTTGATTAAGTGTGACTTGCCTACCATTCTCTTCGATGAAGTACGGACCAATGATTCCGTGTCCGGACACAGCACACCAGACACTCACTTTTGCACTATGTAAAGGAACCTCTTGAACCTCATCGGGTCTGGCAAAGCCAGAAATCGATTTGTGCGACGATTCACATAGCCTGATAAGTGAAAGTGTGCTTCGTCTGAAAACCAAACATTTTTCAAAAATTCAGGATTTTCATACTGTAACGCGAGAATCTGGCGCAATATTCCACTCTACTGCGATAATCCGAGGATGTAGTTGTTGATGTACCTGAATCACATACGAAAATGCACCCAGCTCCTTCAGGATTCTTTGAAAGGAAGTTCTTTTTAAATCAAGTTGTAACGCTGTCCTTGTCTGGCTGGCTTTCGGATTTTGTAAGATTTGCTCAAAAACACGTTCATGGTTATTGTTGTTGTTAACTGTCCTGGGACGCCCCGAGTTTCCTTTTCGTTGGCACAATACACTACCCGTATTTCTGAACTTTTCAATAACCTTCAAAATTACAGCATTACTTGGAGAACGTTTATTAAACCGTTGTGTGAATTGATCAGACACGTATAGCAAACTTACACCATTATGTCGGCCCATTCCGTATGAGCGAAAATAATGCTCTACCAGAAACACTTTCTCCTCTGTACTTAACACCATTTTTAACAATTAGGCCCTACTAATTACTTGTTTGAGGTTTACTTGACAGGTCTATACTAGCTAACTTGAGTGTGACAGCGCACGCATAAAAACACCGCCAACTTAGTTTCAGTACTGTTTATTTCGGGCAATACGTTATTAGATAAATAAATGCACACGATTTTCTCTGTCTTTACAATATACTGTATATCCATTTATATTAACAGAGGAGTCAGGAATTGTAGGATTAAGTCAGGATTTGGCAATATAGATAATGTCCGGTTTAAGAAGTTGCACTGTGCATACAAATTCGTCAAACCTAGCGTCATTAAATTTGTCGGTAAAAAAATTATAAACGAAATTTCGTGATTCTGGGAGTGCCATTGATGAATTTAATAATCGTGTTCACCGTTATTTTTGCGAGTTTCTAGCTGATTTCGGCGTTCTTTTAAACGTACTTTGGATGGACGTTTTGTCATCAATTATTGAGAATTTTTCCGTGGCTTTCTTCTCCAGAAGTATGGCTTTATTTCTCAGAATATCTTTAACGTGGTATTCCGAACCCATTACTACCTTTATCATTGGGGGAAATCGTTGGTTTGCTTTTCCGACTCTGTAGAAGGTGATTTGATTTTCCTGACAGCCAAAAGCATTCATGGGATCCAAGATACCTGGGAACTATATATATATATATATTATATATATATATAATATATTATATATATATATATATATATATATATATATATATATATTAAATATATATATATATATATATATATATATATATATATGTAAATACTTTTTTCTTTTTGGGTGTGGTAGTCAATAAAAAATAGAGCTTTGCTAAGGCGTACTATTTATTCTGAAATCCGAGCTTTCGGTGGTTGTTTGCCACCTTTATCAAGGTCTACAATGAAAATTACTGTGTTATAAAATTAGGCTGATGTAATATAAAAGTTATAAAAACTTACCAGAAAGTAAGATTCATAGCATATAAAACACAACGTTAAATAACATAATGTGATCTGAATTACTGAAGGCATTAAAACTTAAAAACTTAAAAATAACTTAAAAATTAAAGAACATGTTACAAAGTTTAAAAAGTAAAAAATAAGACGACATGTTTGACAAAAAACAGTCGTCTTCACAGGTTTGAATTCAGTCACATCTCACGAACAGAAAGAGGTAGTAGGAGGAACTATTGTTGTTTAAATATTTCGATGTAACTACAAAAAACAAACTTTCAAACTGATGTCTAACAAAATGCCGTTTGTGATTTTAAGTACTACCAACCATGTTACCAACTTTAAATTGAGAGGGAAATTTTAAAAAAGTTCATTATGTCAAACAATAAAAAGAAAATAGTATTTAGTAAGTAGGTTTAGAAAAAACAAACAACCAAAAACAAAATGAACATCTGAATAATAACTGAAGTTAATCATGATAATTATAGCAATTAATAATGGAATTTAAGAAACAAGACATGAAACACTCTGAGATGCAGAAAACCCTAGTCAAAAGTCAAAATAAAATTGTAAATTTTGGTAAGATTCTGGATCTCAGATCTTTTATTCAGATTGTTGTTATCACTCCTGCTGATATGTACCATTTCTAAGAATGTTCTCTTAAATTTATTTTTCTCTCTAGCTAATATTTTTACATTGTTGAAATCTATCTTATGGTCTAGATCGATAGTGTGTTCTGCCAAAGCACAAGTGGGTTTATTTAGTCTACAGTCACTCTTATGAGAAATGATACGACTAGACAAATTTCTTCCAGTTTCACCAATGTACGTGGATGGACATTCAGTACATTGAATGCAATAAACAATATCTCTTGACTCTAAAGTAGTTAGGGGTTGTTTTATTTTGCTATACAGCTGACGTATGGTTTTGATGTTCTTGTTAGCTATTTTGATGTTCTTAAATTCTTTGAAAATTTTAGTAAGTTCTACGGTTAGTTTTGGAATATACGGAACGGCATAAAAATACACACTTGTTTGAGAAGAATTGTTTTGTGCTGAGGGCACTGATTGAGAATTAGTGAGAATGATATTTCTGTTAACAAATGGAACATTAAAAATTAATTTATTAATCAGTCTTAGAGGATATGAATTTTCAACAAAAATTTTCCGTAAGAGGTTAAGATCATGTTGGAGATAATCTGGATGTGATAACCTTTTGACACATTCTTTCATTGCTAGGACTAGGTTGGTTTTCATTATAGGAGGATGGTGGGAATGGTAGCTTATGAATCTATTGCTACATATAGCTTTTCTATACCATTGTGTTTTCACAACATTATCCTCACATCTATGCAAACGCATGTCAAGGAAGGGCAAAGATCCCTCCCGCTCTTCCTCGCATGTGAATTGCAAGTGTGGGTTTTGTTGGTTGAAAACATTTAACGTAAATTGTATAGAGTCTGCTGGTAGTGCCAAGATTAAGTCATCCACGTATCTCTTTATAAAAGGTATTTCAAAATTGATTTGTTGCAAACAATCTTTAATCAAGTCGTCTAAGACATAATTACAAAGAATTGGTGAAACGGTGGACCCCATTGGAGTACCAAAGACTTGTTTGTAGTAACAGTCATTAAAAATAAAAAGATTAGAGTCAAAAACAAAAGAAATGAGTTTTTTGATATTAGATAAGTTAAGAGTTGTGTGCATTGATATGTCGTCCCAGTGTTTCTCAACACTAACCAAAATTGTTTGTAAAGGTAAATTAGTAAACAAAGACACTACATCAAAACTAACGAGCTTATAATTGATAGGTAATTTTAAGTTATTAATAAAAGAACTGAAACTGAAAGAGTCCTGAATGCAGAAATCATTGTTACTGTAGGTTTCTGTGAGAATATTGGTTAAAATACTTGCTATGGGGCCATTAGTAGGTTTATGAATTTTTGGGAGTGCATAAAATCTAGGAGCAATTGCATTATAAATTTTCAAAGTTTTCCCAACTGATTGATCTATTTGATTCTCCTTTACCAAATCAGAAACTAGCTTGTTAGCCTTTTGTTGCAGAGTACACATGGGATTGTTGTTTAACTTTTTATAATATTTAGTGTCTGTTAATAAGTCTTCACATTTTTGTATATAGTCCCTAGTGTACATTGCTACAGTGACATTGCCTTTGTCGCTCTGAACAATCTTGATCTCAGGGTGATGTTTCAAAAAAGTTTTGCATTTAATATAGTATTTATTTAAAAAGTGGTCTTTTTCATCTTTGTTGAGAAAGTTCGTGATTATATTAGTGCATTTGGACCTTAGAATGTCCTTATCGACATTCTCAATTGGTCTTAAAATGTTCTCGATGTTTGCCAACAAAGAGGAAACTTTGAAATCTTTTTTGTTAGGAAGCAAAGCGAATTTAGGGCCTAAAGCCAACAACTTTTTAACTTCTACAGGAAATTCTAAGTCTGTAAGGTTTTTAAACCAACTCTTCCTGAAATCAATACTGTCAAAACTATCTAATCTGAACTTATTGAATTTATTGATATTAGTTCTCTTAATTTTATGAAAAAGATTGTTATAAATTATCTGTTGTCTACGTTTAAATCAACATATGTGTGATAATTAAGTATAGATTTTGATTTGGCTTGGAGATCTTTTAGCTTATTTTCAAAATGATTAATATCAGCAAAAGTAATTTTGATTTCTAAATTAAGAATATTTTTTCCAAACCTTTTACTAAGTCCTTGAGATCGAAAATTTATCTCTCCTCTCCTGTGATGAAGTAAATTATTCACATTAGTCAAACTGTTCGTGATATGGTTCGGAAAACAATCTGCATTTCGACACTTAATTAAAAAAGTCTTTCTGTTCTTTAACGCTGCCAGTTTGGTGTTCACATTAGCCCATTCCTTTAGGTACGACACAAGTAATGGTCCGTATTGGAGTCTGATGTCCTCATAAAAACCCATACTAAAAGAAAGACAAGGTAGTCCAAAATTTTTTGACTAGTTTGGAAAAAATATCTAAATACTTTTTTCTTTTTGGGTGTGGTAGTCAATAAAAAATAGAGCTTTGCTAAGGCGTACTATTTATTCTGAAATCCGAGCTTTCGGTGGTTGTTTGCCACCTTTATCAAGGTCTACAATGAAATTTTACCTATATAGTTTTGTCAAAATATAATTTTTTTCTAAATAAACTGTTTTTTTATTCAAACATACTATGATTCAATAATTCGCATGGTATATGCCTGCTATATCACTATTTACATAGTTTAAATTTATTTGCGTATCATTTGCGACAATTTTTTATGTGTAGTTTACTGCCATTATTTTTCATTATTTTATTATTATTTTTCAGTAAATTTAATCAAATTAAAAGAAAATATAAAAGAATTAAAATTTTTATTGCCACATCAGTTCCATTAAAGAAATTGGCTTATTGAGTCGTTCTCTAGCCATTATATTATTATAAACTTAACATGTCTAAAACGAACGCTGTAACCAAACAGAAAAATAGGTTTGTATTACTAAATTTTTATGTGAAAATTGGCTATTTCTTTGGAGTTACGCCAACTAAATGGGCTGCATTATCAATGTTAATATTATTTTTTAATATCATCCTTACAGTAATGAGTGTGGAATATTTGTTTAAACAAATACATTTTAAAATTAATGGAAAAGCTACAATGCCGATTATTACTCTTTTGTCGTACTTACTTTACAATTTAACCACGCTTTATCAAATGCATACAAGAAAGGATCGTTGGAATAAACTATTGTCTGATGTATTAAGTATTGAAGAAAATAATTGCAGAACAACATCAATAAAATTTTATATGAAATTGCTAATTTTTGCTATTCAATCTGTTATATATTTTTTAACTGTTTACTTGTTTGGGAAAATCCCTACAGATATTGTTGAACTACTTGCATCTATTCATTGGGTGTATATCTACTATCAAATGCTGATTATGGTTAACATTTCGACTGAAGTGTCTTCTACTGTAGCGCAAAATATAAAGTGTTTAGGTAGCGTGTTAGAAGAAACCGTGAAACATAGAGCTGTTCATATTAGTAAACATGAAAGAAAGATTAATACAATGTATATAAAATATTTTAATGTAACCACAACAATATTACACCACAACGGTTATTTGGGCCCTATCATACTATTATTTTTTGTTGTAAATTTTATAGAAACGTTGTCACTTTGTAATTCTGCAGTACAAGCTTTGTTGTGTGACTCACATAATTCCAAAAAGTGGTTATTTAATTATTTGCCATATGTTATTGCTATGTCGGTAAGTACATTATCCAAATTTCTTCTTATATCTACTTATTGAATGTTAGAAGACACTGCTTTGTCAAAAGGCTTAGCCTTTTTATCTGTTAACAATAAAAATACTAAAAAGCCTTTTTATCGTTAACAGATTGCAAAATACCTTTAACGTAGAGGGAGTATATAAAATAAAATAAAATATTTTCCTACTTTAATTAACTTAGATTCATGCAACTTACATTTCATTGATTATTTTGTCAACGTTGCTTTTACATACAGTTCTTTTCAGATAAAACTATCCACCTTAAATAACTTTTGAACCTCTAATTTTTAGGAAAAACGCAAAAACGCGTCAATTAATATTTGAAGGGGGAGACATTATATCATATTTAAGGTTGCTGGGAAATGCACCCTCTCACCCCCCGTATCATCCCTTTATTTTTTTTTAATTACTTCCCCCTTTTTTATTTGATATTTGGATTTTCCTCTTTGTACTGATTTCAGAAATATATAATACATGATGCTTGAAGTGATTAGTTTATGAGAAAAATAAATACAAAATCAAGAAAATTGAATCGAAAAACAAATTTTTTAACAATTTTATTACACACATTTAGAATGAATATTTCACTACCAAAAATTTTTACAATAATTGTTCAAAATGACTGCCCTTCACTTCCATACAATAGTATAAACAATTTTGAAATTCTTCTCCGACATTGTTTAACACGCCTGCACTTAATTGTTAACATTCATCCTCTATTCTTTGTCGTAAATCATCTAGAGATTCTGGTTGAGTAGCATAAATTTTGTTTTTAAATGCCCCATAAAAAGAAGTCTAGGGGTGTTCAATCCGTTGACCTAGGTGGCCAATCCATCATCTGTCGTCTTTTACCTATCCAAGGACCGGGAAACGTTTGGTTTAAAAATTATCGCACAGATAAAGCAAAGGGTGGAGAAGATCATGTTGAATACATGTTGAAATACAACCAAATCTTCAAGGAGAAGAACTCAAGATACGATGCACCATTTAAGTTTCCCGTGATAAAAAGGGTCCGATAATGTAATCACGTAGGATACAAACTTTGAGGATGCTGTGTGTAAAATTCGCGTACAATATGTGGATCACTCTCAGCCCAGTATCGGCAATTATATCTGTTCACCAAACCGTTTAATGAGAATGAGCATTCATCCGAGAAGCAAATATTGTGTAACAATTATGGATTGTTAATGATACATTGTATTATTAATTCGCAAAAGTCGGGATGACGATCAAAATCTTCTTCATTTCACTCTTGTACTAATTTAATTTTATATGGATGAAGCTTAAATTTATGGAACATTCGGAAGGCTGTAGAAGATGAAACACCGATTGCTCTGCTTATTGTTGACAGTGATTGTTAAGCCTCTAAGTTAACTTGTCCTAAAACAGCTACTTGGATTGCTTCGTTATTTACAAGTCCCTGTCGGTTATGTTTTTTATTGTAAACTGACCCTCTTGCTTTAAATTTCTGTATCAGTTCAATCACATAGTTATGAGTTGCATGGCTATTGTGGCGTGTTTCATTAAAAATTCTAGCAGCAGCTCTTGCACAATTATTATTTTTGTAGTATACACCTACAATTTCGATTCTTTCTTGCAAAGTGTACACCATTTCAGAGATCAAATTGCACATGTATCAAAATAGGCTGTTGCTTACTAGTTATAACAAATTGTCGTTGGCTATTAACGGATTAAAACAAATGTAAGAATAATCTCGAAAACATTTGATGAAACTTTAATAAAAAGTGAATTTTTTTGTTTCTTGGTTTTTGAAGGTACTACAAATAGTACGGTTAAATATTTATAGTTTAAATTATGGTACAACCTATTTTGTTACAGTCAATTAAGGTGATAGAGATACTACCTTGTTAACAGGAAAATTGTCTATCTCATAAACTAATCACTTCAAGCCAAAGGTATTATACATTTTTGAAATCAGTACAAAAAGGTGAATCTAAATAGAAAATAAAAAGGGGGGAAGTAATTAAAAAAATAAAGGGTTGATACAGGGGGTGAGGGGGTGCATTTCCCAGCAACCTTAAATATGATATAATGTCTCCCCTTTAAATATTAATTGACGTGTTTTTGCGTTTTTCCAAAAAAATAGAAGTTCAAAAGTTATTTAAGGTGGATAGTTTTATCTGAAAAGCACTGTATATGTATTAATTGTTTCTAATCAAATAATTGAATACAATTTTATAATTATAATTGACTCATAGAATATTTAATCTCAGTTCCAAATGTTATGAACTTTTAACTGTTGGAAGTTTAATCAATCTTCACCTGTAGCTGGCTAACCAGCCACAACGGAGACTATTAATATATGATATTTTGGATTGACCTTGCTTGTTTGTTCTTTGTTTCTCTTAACCAATCACTGGGGGAAAAATGGTGTTTTTAACCACCTTTTCGTTTCATTTTGTGTTTTTTTACTGACAGGTTGTCATCCAAAGTTATCATATTCTTTAAATAAACCGCTCTATTATATTAGAGTTGGTATTTCGCCTTGCTGTTCTGTCATATTTTGACCTTAAGGCCACTGTCTTTTCACGTTGTTGGCGTGTGTTAATATTTTTAATATTTGTTGCTTTCATTTCACCGGTAGCAGATTAGAAGCTCAGAGTGGTAACTTAAATGTACTTTTAAATTACTAAATTTCAATTAAATTTCAATCTTAATCACTTTAATAATGTTCATCATCATTCAGCCCATACTCGTCCACTACTGAACATAGGCCTCCCGTAGTTCACCCCACAAATTTCTGTCCTGAGCCGCCTGCATCTAATTTTGATGTGTCCGTTTCAGGTCATCCGTCCATCTTGTTGGTGGTCGTCCTCTATTCCTAAAGGCATCTTGTCTGGGTCTCCACTCAAGAATGCGTTTTGTCCATCTGCCGTCCTTCGTTCTCGCGACGTGCCCTGCCCAGTTCTACTTTAAGGTTGATATTCTTTTGATTGCGTCGGTTACTCCCGATCTACGGCGCAATTCTGTGTTGGGTATTCGGTCTCTCAGGGTTAATCCCAACGTGGACCGTTCCATTGCCCTCTGTGTTGTTCGAATTTTGTTTGCGGACGTCTTAGTAAGTGTTAGCGTCTCCGCACCATAGGTTAGAACCGGCAGCACACATTGATCGAAGACTTTTCTCTTCAAGCAGATGGGATAAAATAATGTTACCTAAACTTAAAATTAAATTTAACTATTGATATACTGTTAATACCTGTACAATTATCACATGTTCTTTTGCTGTGCTAAGTTTGAGCAAATGGTTAACTGTATTTAGTACAATTTATTGTTTATACAAGATAATCTTCTAATGTCCATTGTCGTAAGCTTTACATTTTTTTACTATATATATTTTTTACAATTTTAATATTATAATTGACTGCTATATGTCTTTTTAGGTAACACACTTATAATACCTTTTCTATGTATGTTTGGTTTTTCATATTGTTCTTTTTAGATGAACTAATGATGCTTTCTGATTAGAAAGCGAAACGTCTTCAAGGAATAAATGAAGTAGCACCTTCTTTGTTTTTTTTTTCTTCACCTTTTGACCGAAAAACCCCACCACTCTTCGAGTGATCCTTAATTTAGATATATATATATATATATATATATATATATATATATATATATATATATATATATATATATAATGAACTAGAAGTATTTGCTGACAACAAGGAAGTAAATTTTCAATATTGGGTTTGCAGCAATAAAAATGACACGTGTACTCTTTTAAATTTTTATTCCGAGCTTTCGGACATGGTTATGTCCTTCATCAGGGAGCTACAAATGTGATGAATAGTTTGTTACAAGTTTGTATAATTAATTAAAAATTCGCTACTTACAAACTTAATGAGGTTAGATCATCAATGATTTTCTACAATGTCGTTAAAACTTATCACAGTCTGTCATATTTTTACATAAAAACTTATTCCTATATTTAAAATTTTTAAAAATTGCTTTACAATCACAAACACTTACTTATTTTACACACATTTCCGACATTTTTATTCTTAATTTTATTATATCGTCATTAGTTTTTTCTCAAGACAATTCAGTGGTTTTTATTATGAGATACTAGTACAACAAATTATAGGCCTATCATTAGATGTATTATGGCAATATAAATTATTTTATATTTATTAATGTCATAAAGAAGTGAAACTTTAACTTGTCAATGTTTCAACACAAAATTTATTAAATTAACCTAAAGAAATAAGGTCATAATTCTAAAAATATTACAATTGAATATGATATTGTTTTGTATGACCCCAGTATCTGTGTGTATACAAAAATTACTAAATTTAAAAACAATTAAAAAAGACCACTTTTATTTAATTTACTAAAAGTCAATTGATAAATAACACAAACAGTAATTTATCAATTGACTTTTAATAAATTAAATAAAAGTTGTCTTTTTTTAATTGTTTTTAAATTTAGTAATTTTTGTCAGAAAAGAAAAAGAAGAAGAAGAAATGTCTGTTGTTTTGTACTATTTTGTGTTGTTTTTGGTAATTAGTGAGTTTGTTTTGTTTAATTCCATTATGGATATTACGCCTAGGAAGCGTGAAAAGATTATCACGTTAAGTGTACTCACTTCTATGTCACAATAAGTAATCGCAATAACGTGTGGAGTGAGTTAGGGGGTAGTAAGCAAGATTTTAAAACGTAAACATGAAACGGGATCAATAAAAGTGAAAAGGTTAAGAAAATTCGGAAGAAAGAAAAAAACAACTCCAGCACATGAAAGATATTTACTTCGAAAGAGCAAATTGAACCCAAGAAAAAACAAGCCAAGAGCACCAACAAGATATAGCAGCATCAAGTGTAGCGAGTCATGTCTCAACTGTTTGTAAGAGATTTTTGGAGAATGGTAGAAGAAGAAGGGCAATGCGTCCACAAAAAAACAGCTTCTAACTAAACAAATGAAGAAACAAAGGGAACATGAACAAACTGAGGGACATTGGTAGAAATTCGTCAGGAAGTCTGACAATGAAAACCTTACACCAATTCATATTAATTAAACCGTAAAAAATCCAGTCAAAAAAATGGTTTGGGGATGTATACAATGGAGTTGGATCTTTGGTACCAATCTAAATCATGATAAACAGCAAAAAATACAAATCCATCAAGCCAGAGTTTTAAGCTTGTTTGGGCTTTACGCCTCTTCAAGGAAGGGGAACTCCTTTGTTTTGTGGAGTAGTGGTGGTGTGATAAAACGTGGTGAATGATGTATTCGTGGAGAAGTAGTGGACTACTAAGGATCAGGGATTCAGAAGGTGACGTGTTTGTGTGAATGTGTTAAGAAGCGCACTAGAGGAGTTTTGGTAAGCTATGCTATATCAACATCTTTCATAAAGATATTATAGCTGAACAGACAAGTATTGCGAAATTTTGTGAAGCACTCTTTACAGACTTATTCTAGTTTCTAAAAAAAAAACAGAAACTTTTTCTGACAATTTTTTTTTTATGTGTAGTTTACTGCCGGTTATTATTTTTGAGTCAATTTAATCAAATTAAAAGAAAATGTAATATAATTAAAATTTGATTGCCACATCAGTTCCATTAAAGAAATTGGCTTATTGAGTCGTTCTCTATCCATTATATGTATCAACTCAACATGTTTAAAACGAACGCTGTAACCAAACAGAAAAATAGGTTTGTATTACTAAATGTTTATGTGAAAATTGGCTATTTCTTTGGAGTTACGCCAACTAAATGGACTGCATTATCAATTTTACTATTATTTTTTAATTTCATTCTAACAATAATGAGTGTGGAATACTTGTTTAAACAAATACATTTTAAAATTGATGGAAAAGCTACATTGCCGATTATAACTCTTTTGGCGTACTTACTTTACAATTTAGTCACGCTTTATCAAATGCATACAAAAAGGAATCGTTGGAACGAACTATTGACTGATGTATTAAGTATTGAAGAAAATACTTGCAGAACAACATCAATAATATTTTACATGAAATTGCTAATTTTTGCTATTCAATCTGTTTTATTATTTTCAACTGTTTACTTGTTTGGGAAAAACCATACAGATATTGTTGACCTACTTTCATCTATTCATTGGTTGTATATTTACTATCAAATGCTGATTATGATATACATTTCGACTGAAGTGTCTTCTATTGTAGCGCAAAATATAAAGTGTTTAGGTAGCTGGTTAGAAGAAACTGTCAAACATAGAGCTGTTCATATTAGTAAACATGAAAGAAAGATTAATAGAATATATATGAAATATTTGAATATAACTACAACAATATTACACCACAACGGTTATTTGGGACCTATCATACTATTATTTTTTGTTGTAAATTTTATGGAAACGTTGACACTTTGTAATTCTGCAGTACAAGCTTTGTTGTGTGACTCACATAATAGCAAAAAGTGGTTATTTAACTATTTGCCATATGTTATAGCTATGTCGGTAAGTAAATTATCCAAATTTACACTGCTTTAAAAAGCCTTTTTATCGTTAACAGTGTAGCATTTGTAATTTTTTTGGTATATATTGAAATCCCCTCTAATATATTTTTATTGTATATTTTTATTAAAAAATATTTTTAGTGTATTTCATATCCTATCGTACGTATTAAAACACCGAAGTATTTTTAATCCTCTTTGCGTAGCGAGTTGATATAAAAACATTTTAAGTTTGTTTATGTATCACAGACGCGTATTTTTTTGGTATTTTCTTTTTATTGAAGCCGCTTAATATTCTGCGTTTTAAATAAACATCCATTTAGATCGCCGAGAAGGTTTTACCGGAAAGATAATTACGACACTGTAGCTGAGGTAGCTGTTAGGGGCAGTTGACTTCAGAGTTGGTCCAAATTTTTCGTCGAATTTGTAATGTTTTCTGTTTTTCGTCCTTTTTTTATGGGAAAATATGAAACATTGTGAAGTTAATAGTTACAATTTAAAGTTTTAAGTGAGGTTTGAAATGTTGGCGATAATAAGCAGACGTGTTTAATTTAATCGGAAAAGACCAACTAATTTGTTGAAAATAGTGAATTAGACTCTATATAATGTGTCAATTTTGAAAGAGTAATTACTGTTTCTATATTTCTAAGTATCTAAAAGATTTGTGTCGCTCACAACAACTCTTAAAAATAACCACGATGGTTCCCGTTTGTATCCAGTGCCGCCAATTTCAACCTCAAATTTGTATGTCCTAAGAAGCCTTTTCAGAATACTTTTCGCACCGGAGATGATTTTGTTCGTGTGGCAAAGACTATGATTCCAGTTTCCAACCTCAGAAATTTAAAGTAAAAGTGCATTTTAGTGAAATCCAGATAACTTTTTTTTGAACTTTTAAGAATAAACATGTTTAATAATAATTTGCTTTTATAACAATTTAAAAAATAGTAATATTTAAAATTGTTGGTTGTCTAGATAGTTAAATTAAACTGATTGTAAGTCTTATTTATTATTTCTTCTACCTATTCTCTATTCTTATAAGAGTTCTGTATATCACTAGTTTCAATCTCATTGTAACTAGGCTTGTTGTTAATTTTTTTTTAATCCATAATAGTCTCTATTTGCCAGATATATCCATCAGTTAATTTCTACACTTACTGCATTATTCTGATTAATTTGTGAGCCTAGGTATATAAACTCTCTTACTCCTTCGAAAGTATAGATCTCTCTTCGTTAGATCTTCGGGTTGTTCTGCTTATTTACAGGGTTTTTCAAAAAAAGGTAACCCTGTCTCTAGGGTAGATAACAAACTGAAAAATAATTGGGATTTGCTTTGTAAAAAATTTTTGTAACGCCATCCGTTTTCAAGATACAGGGCGTTGAAGAAAAAAAAATTTAAGCATTTTTTACGATTTTGTCGAAACTACTGGCAACATTGTAATGAAATTTTATACGAATATGTTTTGAAAGCTGATACATCCCATGAATTTGTTTTTATATCTGATTCTTATAGAGGGCGCTAGTTACATGGATCGTACTAAGTATTAGTCAATATAACTTTGTTAAGAATAGGTATAATTATTAATCAAAATTTCAAGTAAACTTAAACATCAACATTTTACACGAAAAAGGTACTCTTGGTAAAACTCGATACTGTGTACCGTTTTCGGAATAGTTCGATTTGAAAATTCTGAAGTAATAATTGATGCTGGTATAAAATAGTTAGTAATTAAACAAAACTCACAAGAAGAAAATTAAATTAGTGACTAAGAACATAAAATAAAATTCAATTACAGTAAGTGTTCAAAATGCCCTCCGTTTTCGCGAATACACAAGTCTATTCTTTTTTATAAAGATTCCATTAACCTTTTAAACGGTAGGGGATCAGCTGTGATGTCATTAAATTGACGTTGAATTCTTTCTTCCAATTCTTGGCGTGAATTTACCTCTCTAGCATAGACTTTTTCCTTAATTTACGACCAAACTGCGTAGTCCAAAGCGTTAAAATCACATGACCGAGGAGGCCAACGAATCGGAGCTTCTGCACCTCTACCAATCTATCGCTTCGGAAAATGATTACTCAACCAATTACGACACCTTCTATCAAAGTGTGGTGGAACTCTTTCGTGCATAAAAAATAAAGATCTTCGCTCATTTAGCGTTAAATCTTCTAATATCTCGAATAAGGAATTGTTTAAAAAATCAAGATACATATCACCATTTAAATTTCCAGGTAGAATATGATAACCTATTAATTTGATACCTAAAGTTACTGCTCAAACTTTAACTTTAAATAAGTGTTGGTAATGTGATACCCTTTTGACTCGTGGATTCTCATTACACCAGTAGTGTGCATTGTGGGAGTTAAACATATCTTGTCGCGTAAAGGGTTACTCGTCCGTAAAAAGAATGCATTTTAAAAAATTTGGATTGTGGGCTGTCCTTTGTTGCAATGTTTCACAAAAATCCACTCTAACCGGTAGATCATCTGGTAAGAGCTGTTGGACTTGTCTGTAATGATAAGGATGTAAATGCTGTTATTTCAGTATCCGCCAAGTGCTTGAATAAGAAGTATTTGTTTGTCCTGCTATATTCCTTACGCTAACTGTTAGATCTTGATCAAGTAAATTTAAAATATTATCTTCTTTATTAATTGTTCTTGTTGTTCTTGGTCTACCAGAGTTTATTTTATTTGGTCTCACATTCCCAGTTTCTCGACAACGTCGTTCACCGGCTCTAAATGTTTTTTTTAGTTGGTAAGTTTCTTCTAGAAAACTTTTCTGCATAACGTGTCACATCTGCACTAGAACATCCTAGAAATAATCATATCAGTGTATTCAACATTTGAGTACAAATTCTCAAATCTCTAATTATTGTTGATTTATCGTCATAACAATCAATAAATGTCAGAATTTAATTGCACACTTGGAGAAAATAGAGGTATACATATTAGAACTTTATCATTACTACCAGCATCAATTATTACTTGAGAATTTTCAAATCAAAATATTCCGAAAACGGTACACAGTATCGAGTTTTACCAAGAGTACCTTTTTCGTGTAAAATTGAATGATGTTTAAGTTTACTTGAAATTTTGATTAATAATTATACTCTTAAAAAAGTTATATTGACTAATATTTAGTACGATCCTTCTAACTAGTGCCCTCTATGAGAATCAGATATAAAAACAAATTCATTGGATGTATCAGCTTCCAAAACAAATTTGTATAAAATTTCATTACAATGTTGCCAGTAGTTTCGGCAAAATCGTAAAAAATGCGTAATTTTTTTTTCTTCAACGCCCTGTATCTTGAAAACGGATGGCGTTACAAACATTTTTTACTAAGCAAACCCCAATTATTTTTCAGTTTTTTACCTACCCTAGAGACGGGGTTTCCTTTTTTGAAACACGCTGTATAATTGATAATTTCATATACTTCGTCTTACTAGTGTTCACTTCTATGAATAATTCGACCACGTTCGCCTTTCTTCTTGCAGCAATGTCGATGTTATCGGAGTACTGTATACGCTGCGATTAATAATGGTTCCTCTGGTTATTATTCCAGATTCTCTTGTCGCTTTCTCTAGTGCACTATTGAATAGAAGGCATGATAGTCTGTCTCCCTGTCTAAGTCCTATCTGAGACTGGAATGATCTAGAAATTCCGTTTTGCAATCTAAATTTACACTTGATTCTTGAGAGGATCGCTTTAACCAATTTTACTAAGTATACTGGTATGCTGAATTCTATCGTGGCCTTGTACGGTGCGTTTCTTTCAACACTATCGTAGGCATATCTAAAATCAATAAATAGGTGATGAGTATCAATGCCATACTCATATGTTTTTTCCTAAGGCTTGCCTTAGAAGGAATATTTGATCGGTCGTTGATCTTTCTTTACAAAACCCACACTGATATTTACCTATTATGTTTTCACAATATCCCGATAGTTGGTCGTAAAGAATATATGCCAATACTTTGTATTTTGTAACGATGAGTCCAAGCATCACCGTTAAACCAGCGTGCGCGTGAACCAACCCATGAAGTAGGAGTGTATCGACAGTAGAAAGGGCAAAACTAATTACCAAGCTCCGCTATATAAACCGCAACATTTCCTCATAGAGGAGAATCGACAGGTGTTGACTGAAGGTTCTCTTCTTCCCTACCCCGGCTTGTGGACGTGTTGAGTTCACAAGTTGTTACCCGTTACCCGTTCATTACCCGTACTCTGAAGCAGTCGTGTTGAGACTGTCGAGGAGTGTCCTATTAACCCGAATCACTTAAGGAACGTGTTGAGTTCCTTTCCTTTCTTTGTACCTATCGTCCGCTGTTATTAAATCGATACAACGTTCTCGTAAAATTTCAAATACACACTCGCTTGCCGATAAGACTAATTTCATATGACAAGGTCAAACTTAATTTGAATAAATAGGCCAGGTACTGAGAAGACTAAACCAAATTGTAAATATGAACATAAGATTTTTGTCAATTTAATTTAAGGAAGACAATAAAGTTTTATTTTTATTTTGAACTCTGTCTCTGACTGTCCAAAAGCTACCCGGATAGTGACTCCTACGAGAGGACATCACAATTTTACGTTTAGGAGGGTTATTCCTCTGTAGTTGTCACATATTGTTTGATCTCTTTTTTTGTGGATAGGTAAAATTATACCTACATTCCAGTCTTCTGGCAACTTTATTTGCTTCCAGATCAGTTCTACTAGTCTACGTATACAGTATGTCAGGTTTTTTGCCATGCTTTAAAAGTTCTAAAGGAATTCCATCTACCTCAGGAGATTTTTAAGTCTATTTTAGTCTATAATACAGCTAAACCACTTAACTCTTTTGAATTTCAATCTTGGAATACGAATAGAAATGATAAGGGATATTTGACCACTACCACTATAATGATTGGAACGTTTAACTTTACTTAAAGTCCAGCAGAACTCTTTAGGCCATTTAGGTTGCGACTATTCGAAGCTGGTAATTTTTATACTACGAGATGACACACTTTTCCAAGTGCCATCTCCGCGGCGGAGGTGGCACTTGGCACTCTCTAAGGTTGCGCCGCTATGATTTTCTACGCCTCCCTATGCTTCTCTTTCCTTGGATCTTTCCCCGCATGATTAGTTGGAGCAAGGTGTATTTTGTGTGGGTTTTGTTTTCTTAGTTCTGTCAGTTCTTTAATTTTTTTGTGTAGATTAAACAGATCATATTTATTTCGAAGGTCTTCGATCTCTTTGCATTGCTCTTCAAGGTATTTTTCTTTTGCCTGCTTTATCATCTTATCGATCTCGTGGTTTATCTCTCTGTATTTATTGTTGTCCTTGTTTTTAAATTGTCTCCGTTGTTCCACCATATTGAGTATCTCTTCATTCATCCATTCTTCTTTTCTCCTTGCGGAGGTCTTTAATATTTCTTTACAGGATTCCAGTAGACAATGTTTTAGTCGATCCCAGTACTCGTCAATATCATTGGTGTTTGTGTTCAATTTGTTGCAGTTCATATTGCATGCGATCTTTTCCTTTAGGTTCTTTAAGT
The DNA here is from genome assembly GCA_918026665.1 of Diabrotica balteata. Lineage (NCBI taxonomy): Eukaryota > Metazoa > Arthropoda > Insecta > Coleoptera > Chrysomelidae > Diabrotica > Diabrotica balteata. The sequence goes on along the minus strand of OU898278.1, from coordinate 153,488,769 downwards.
TTTCTTGTATCTATTGTAGGGATTCTGTGATGTCTTTTAATATTTTTAATGGTGAGTGTAATCTTGGCGATAAGTGGATTGTGATCTGAGGCCACGTCTGATCCAGGATTTGCTCTCAGGGCTTTAACAGCATTATGGTATCTTTCATTGATCATAATGTAGTCTATCTGGTTCCTGACTACTTTCTCCTCTGTATCTGTGGCGATCGCCATGTATACAGTCGTCTGTCTGGTAACGTGAAAAATGTATTTGTAATAATAAAGTTTTGCCCTTGACAGAATTGTAACAGACGGTATCCTCTTTCGTTTCGATTTCCCAGACCAGTGTCTTCTTCTTCTTCTCGTGCCACTCCTAGCGGAGATTGGAAATCATCATGGCCACTGCGACTTTGTTAGCAGCGCGCCTAAAAAGTTCAATCGAACTACACCCGAACCATTCACGTAGATAACGAAGCCACTATATTTTTCTTCTTGAGAAAGAGTTTTGAGAGTAGGTTGTAGTAATTACGTACCAGATTTATCTAAAATTATTGATAGTTTGCGTCAGTGTCAACCATCACATTAATTTTTATCTTACATAAATGCTTTAATTTAACGAGTCCGTTTTTTTGTAGAATCCACACACACAACACACACACACACACACACACACACACACACACACACACACACATCATATATTACATATATATTACACACATCATATATAAAAAAAAAACAAAATTTGTTTAATTTACTGTTTGTATTTTGAGAACGATTTCCGAAGTGGAAATTGAAACGTCAATAAACGTATTTTTATCTTTAATTGTGGCTTATTCCCAGTTTAATAGTAATTAATTTACAATGCCACAAGAAAATAGCTTCAGAACAATATCATATATTATTATAACATAAATGTTTCGAACTTTACGCGATCCCTCTTCAGGTTACAGTCGTAACTATGATTTTTTTTAAATGGAAAATTTAAACGCTTTTGAAATACATTTTTTTCGAATCATGAGAAAACTAATGAGTATTTTTGAAAAATTTAAACGCCGAATGAAAGATCACATTATTGTACGTATTTGAAATGAAAAATCATACTAAATTTTCTCTTTATTTTCACCCCGGCAGAGCCGTGGGGTACACCTTTTAATATGATGCAAGTCTTTGAAATGCCGTCTCTTATATATGATTGAAAATTAACTTTCATTTTTATGCATTTTTTATCAAATCCTGAGAAAACTAATTAATATTTTTGAAAACTTTAAATGCAGAATGAAATATTTCATTATTACCTAGAGCCTAAATTTCCTTAGAATAAATAAAAAGTTTCTTTTGAATGAAATATTTGAAATTAAAAATCACAATAAATTTTCTGTCCTTTCACCCCTGTAACTTATTAAAATAGACATAGAAATTTTTAGGGACTTTCTGCCCTCGGTAATAATGTAATCTTTCACTCTGCGTTTAAATTTTTGTAAAATACTTATTAGTTTTCTCAGAATTCGAAAAAACCAATGCATTTTTATCCTTGCTCGCTTATTTATCCTGGCTTGAATTTCATTTTCAGCTGGAAATGCAATACATATATAAACTTTTCTGCAATTGCATTAAATTTTCATTTGGTCATTAGCCATATTATCTGTAACTTTTCGTTTTGTCTATAGTTTCTGACAACAATTTTACACAGCGTGACATTTTTTTTATTTTACTGATTATGCCGCCCCTCTTGTGATGCCGCCTGATGCGACTGCCTCGCCGTATCATAGCACGGCACGGCCCTGCATCCTTGTAACTTATTAAAATAAACTTACGGCCCTGCACCCCTGTAACTTATTATATTCTGCGTTTAAATTTTTTTCAAAATTCTTATTAGTTTTCCAATAATTAAAAAACTTAATGCATTTAAAAAGCATTTGATCGAAATTTTGCGAAAGTATTATACATTTTTGAAATCAGTATTTTGAAAATAATGTATATATACATATATATATATATATATAATATATATATATAATATATATATATATATATATACAATATATATAAGCTGGTCGACAGAGTTAGAAATGAGGAGGTCCTTAGACGGCTGAACCAAACAACACAACTGGTCAATATAATAAAGAAACGCAAGCTGGAATACTTCGGTCATATTATGAGACACCCTGAAAAATATGATCTTTACATCTGATCATTCAGGGATAGATCCAAGGTAATCGTGGTCCTGGTAGAAGAAGAACATCATGGCTGAAAAATCTAAGGCAATGGTATGGAAAATCAACTACATCGTTATTTAGAGCTGCTGTCAATAAAGTCACGATAGCGAATATGGTAGCCAACATGATATCCAACGATCGATAGCGGTCATGGAACTAGAAGAAGAAGATACAATATATATATATATATATATATATATATATATATATATATATATATAAATTTCGTTTCGTTGGTTGGAGTCAATAAAAGGGCTGTTCTAGAAGACTATTTTTTATATCTCAAGCTTTCAAATGTTATTACATATTATATATATATATATATATATATATATATATAATATATATGTATGTATGTATTTATACTACTTCACCTAGATTGCGGCCCGCAAGCTGTGGCAATAGCTACTATGCTGCCCAGGGAAAAAAAAGGTTGAGTATCGCTGTCCCAGACCATAGTTTCCTATACACTTTTCGCTTTGTCCCTTTCCAATCTTTGCATTGAGATCACCTAGGACTATCGTGATTTCTCTTGTTTTCGTTATTCTAAGTGCCTCTTCGATATACCGGTAAAATAATTTACTTCTTCTTCGTCGGCATTCGCGTAGGAACATAAACCTGTATCAAATTCAGTTTGGCATGAGATGTCACTAACTTCAGTACCATTACCCTTTCTGAGATAAGGAAATAACATTCCATACACACATGTATAGATTATATTTTTATCTCTAGATAACTAGGACTGAAGAAGAAGAAGACAAATGTATATAAATTGATTGTAAATATCTTAAAATGTGTGATTACCAAAATACTGAAATATCAATAATAGATAAATATTATCCAAAAAAAGAATTCAATTAAGGTAAGTATACACTTCATCAAGTTTTCGTGTTGGCATTGTACAATTAATAATCATCATGTTTGGAGCAAACTCGAAAAAGCGGCAGAAACATGAAGTAATATTATTAAACTTTTTCGTGAAAGTTGGTTCTTTTATTGGAGTAACACCAAACAAATGGACAATTTTTCCGATTTTATATTTGTTTGTTTTTCTCGTTGTTACAGCAATAACTACATTGTGCATGTATGAGAAGCTACTCCGTAAAATGAATGGAAAATCGATCGTGTATACTACAAACGTTTTTTTACATGCATATTACAGTTTATTTGTACTTTACGAAACTCACATAAAAAGAGATGTTTGGAATGAGTTTTTGAGCGAATTATTAAGTATGGCAAAGGATAATTTGAAAATTAATGCAAAACAAAATTATTGCAGATTAACATTTTTTTTTATCAAATTAGTATTATTGTTCATAACAGTGTATTGCTTTTCAAGGAATGCAACAGACTTAATTCATGTTATCCCATACTTACAGTGGTTGTTTACTCATTATCAAATGTTACTTATTGTATATATATCGATAGAAGCCTCTACCATTATATCGCAAAGTTTAAAGCTGGTCAAAAAAATATTAAAAGATACCGTCAGGCACAAATCTATTTATGTAATTAACTCAAACAAAAGAATGAATAAAATATGTACACAATATTTAAATATAACCAAAATAATTATTAAACAAAACAATCTTTTCGGAGCAATCATACTTTGGTTTTTTGTTGTTGTATTTGCTCAAACAATCTTACTTTCCAGTTTGGCAGTTCATACTATACTATACGAGTCAAATACTTCGAAAAAGTTAATAATTAATTATATTCCTCTTGTTGTAGTTACAACGGTAAGTAAATATTGATTTTTTTCCGTAGCTCATGTTAAAGTGTTGCTATAACAACTGTTTTGTGTAGGTAAAGTATCACTTTAAACGCAAGGGTAGATAAAGTGACACTTTAACAGCAAGAGTAGGTAAAATGTTTTAACTTTTTTTTATTCAATAAAATTTACAAATTCAAACACATTAAGGATTAAAAACAACTGAAATTTTACAATTAACATTATTAGAAATATTTATTTTTGGAGCATCACAACTTGTACTCGTTTTCTTAACCCGGGATAGGTCCCGTTAAGATACGTTACGCCATAGGTCCCGTGTAGAGATTTTTTCTCACTTTGTAAAAAAAAATTACAGTCAGCATAAAAATGCTATTTTCAGGTCTAATTAAATATATTTTTTTCTTTATAATTAAAATTGTCTGATTACAAAATGTAAACCATACAGCTAATTCGAACCACGTTTGACAGACAAATAAGTATAAGTATAAATTAAAATAAGTATAAAATCAATAATGTCCTTATAAAATTGAACTATGTAGGCTAGTTTTCGAGGGTTAAGTCAAAAATAAACAATATTATATTAAGCACAATGTATTAGAGTTGTAATATAAGTAACAGTAATTTAGATTTTACAGTAATTAAGATTTTACAAATTAATTATTTATTCAGATGCATCACTCTCAGGAATCAGAATGCAATCACTACACACTAATGTTATTTTGCCAGTGTGTTCTTTGCATATTGCTTTTGTGCAAGAACTACAAGAGTGTTGTGTGTATCTATTTTTCTTGGCAGGACAATATGAGCACTTTATTTTGTTCTTTGAAGTTGTCGGTTGTGAAACTGGATTGATCCTGATCTGTAGAATATCCCGAATTTTTTGCTTTAGGCTAATGGAAAAAGTTGAAATTGAAGACCATTTTTCTAAATGTGGTTTTATCAACTGTTTTGCTAAGTTTAAAATAAAAGTTCTTCTTTCTAACAAGGTGTTAGTATAACTCCTATTGGGACCGTGCAAGTACGGAACAGCGACACCTGGTGTCGTAAATCAGCAAAATTTACTGCGCTTTTATGTTAGATCGGGGTAACCGGATAACTGTAAAGGACGTGGCCCCAAAAAAGAATAAGAAGAAAAAGTAAGATTGAGGTTATGTCGGTATGTTATTAAAAGGTAAACGTTGATGTAGCGTAAATACAAATAAATATATTATTGAATTACAGCATTACTGTTAATATGGATTCAATAATAAAAATTGAATTTGAGAAAGTAAATCACCAAATAACTTTTTAACCAAGCACTGAGTCAAAGGGAAAAGCTTTAGTAGTGGCAAATGTCAAAAAATAATGGAAGAAATGGAATAATGCTAATGCATACCTAAATGCATAAATTAGCAGGTTAAGCCCATGATATCATCATATTGGTTTGAACAATTAATTCTTTACCTGTAAACTTTTGGACAGCGAATATATCTTAATGCATCTTCAGAAAAACTTGAACTTGATGCATTCTTGTAAACTTCAAAAAAATAAAATATAAACATTAAACTTGATTTTTAGGTTAAAATGAACTCTAAGTGAGTGTTATGAAACCAAAATTTACACTTAAAAGTGAACTTTTATTTATTATTTATTTCAAACTGACTTTAAAATCGGCGCAAGAATAATGCATAATATAGGTTATGACACTTATTCTTTTTTATGATATAAATCCACTGTTCTCTTTGTAGTAGCTTTGTGCTTCGAAGTTGGAAACGAATAAAACTTAAATTGACAATTTTTTGTTGTATTTTTACAATTTATAACACAGCATTTCCTAAATCCCATTTTCTTCAGAGACAGAAGGTGTAAATGTAAATAAACAAAACGAAAATGAAATATGACAATTGACAATATGAGTTTATGAAATCTATGAAATGTACAGTAAAAAATGCAAAATTTCTCCGCTACTCACGCACGATCGTTTCTCGTATCCCCTCCAAGTACTTGCACGTCGCCAATAAATTATTTGGCCATTTACGGTAGCTAAGTTGAGAAGTGTACAAAATAGAGTAAATGGCCATCTGTTACCAATTCTGACTTCATCCTATCTACAACATCCACGCCTATTTAGTTAAATTGGTTAATTAATTAAATTAGTTAAAATGTTATCATCTCTGGCTTGTTCTCACTAGACTCTATATCAATTGAATCGTCATCGTGCATCGTTGATAACATTAGTACATTTTTTTTTTGGGTATATGAGACTATATATTCTGGCCATATGCAAACATGCTGCTATGAACTGGTCGACCTTTTACAGTGAGCAAGTCTAAAGGTAAACCCCTTTTATTTTTTCTTATTGTACCTACAACAGTAAGTCTGTGGTTTACAAACAGATCATTTGCCAAAGGAATAGATGTAAAATAATTGTCCATTGTTATATTTCGACCAGTATTATCAATGGGTTTTATTAGTCTTTTTACAACGCTCGATGCATCATTTGACAGTACGTAGGGGCCTTCTGGTTGTTTTTCAGCGTAGATCTCCATACTGTTGACATAAAATGTTCGTGCATCAACCAGCGCACAGATTTTAATGCCATACTTCTGAGGTTTATTTGCTATATATTGACAAAAACGGCACTTACCACGAAAACCTTCCAACATCTCGTCGATTGTGACGAATGAACCTGGAGTATAATATTGAGAACATTTATTTTCAAAGTTTTCAAATAGCTCTCTAATAGGAGCTAAATTATCAACAGCTCTCCTTTCTGGTCTGGTTTGACGATCATCAAAACGAATACCTCTCATAAGGACATGGACGCGCTTCTGTGTCATAGTGGCAGCAAAATATACAGGTGCTGTTCCATCGTTCGTCCACAATTCATGAGTGCTCAAATGCTGCCCCTTTTTTATTCCAGCCAAATATAGAAGCCCAATAAACGCACATATTTCATGGAAATCTGTTGCCGGACAATCTTTTTCCAGTTTATACGATTTCCGCATAACCGCAAGTTGTTTATTTGTATGTCGTACGATATTTTCTAGAGTACTATCAGGAAAAAAAAGTTTCCAACAGTCCAGTATAGTATATCACTTTGATGCCACTGATTTTACACCTGGAAGTTGAATAACAATACTTTGTCTTTTTGTTTTTGTTACAGGTTTTGTCATTTTATGTTTTAACCAAACTGTTCCATCTTTGCCAATAAATTGAGGAAATTTTGAGGGAACTGTAGTTATTGCTATAGGTTCGTCAATTGCGTCACATAATTTAAAATTCTCATCGTTTTCTGACTGCTCCGTGTCCGTCTCATGAATGCTATGTGCAGAAGAAGCGTCATTTTCTGAGTCAGAATATTCTGATATCGGTTCTGCTTCTACTTATTCGTACCACTTTAAAAGTTGATTCCTGGTTTTAATGTCGAAAATATCCATTCTGGAAAAAAAATAAATTTATTTATACTAGAAGCAAATATTATATTGAAAACAAATAACAGATCCATAAAACAACAAATAAATAAATAAATGTATGTTAAATATAATAATAATTGTTAATATTAGGCATTCTTAGAAATAGGTAAGAAACTCAGTCCACTTTTCTTGTCACTAATACAAAGCGACCTTTCCTGCTTGGTTTTAGTATCAGATAATGAAACGACATCACCGATTTTCTGTCGTCCACGTTAAACACTTCTAACTTGTACAATTCATCGAACCTAGTCGCTCCATGCACACCAAAAATAGCAATAACCTTCATCAACAAATAGACGTCAGTAGGTGCTTCTGTCAGAAATTTAATAATGTCATCTGGCTCCAGGATTTTGGACTTTTTAGCTTTGTATCCTTCACTCAGGTTTTTTAGTAAGGTGGTTAACTTGCTGAATTTAGAAATGTCACAATTTTCATTCACCAACAACGTACGCTTCAGCATCGATCATATTTCAGTATTTTCAGTATTTCAGTATTTCAGTTTACGATCATATTTAATAGACGTAACACACAATTAATAAATTCGTCAATAAATATACTCACACAATAATTAATACAAATTATTATACGTACGCGTGAACTCTACAAACAATTTTTAGGATTGCCAACAAAATGCACCAGTCAGCGGCAGTGAAACAAAAATCATGATACATAAAACATTTCAGTTATAGTATCATGACACAAATAATGACGGTGTAAACAGTTTCTTAGAAGGTCTAGTTTTGACCCTGTCGATGCTTGCATTGAGTGATCATGTGACCTTGGATTCCATCTTTTAAGCGGCCAGGGTATAGACGTAAGTTGAATATTGATGAATTAATTGCAAATGTGTATAAATACTGTACCATGAAAAGATGCAATGGTGGACCTTTAAAGTCATTATTGTATATAAATCAACTCCTATGACTCAAGACAAGAAAACAACTCGTAAACATTTTAGGAGCATTGACTTACCAGATGGAAAAAAAATTTAACGTCGCAATATTTTGTATTGAATGCATGAATAGAATAAACATGTCAGTTTAGATAGTTTACTGGCCAAAATAGAAGAAAGTCAAGTTTTTGAAATTAAGAGGACTAGCCTTTAGAAAGTGTTGAGAGATTTAGGATTTAAATTCAAAAAAGAAAATAATCACGAACATCAGTACAACAACATATGAACTGGAATTCAGTGAACACGATGAAATAACAGTACAGGAAGCCGAGAATGTAATACGACCTCTAAAAAATCGGAAGTCATGCGGACCACAAGGTATACCAAATGAATTATTAAAACATAGCCCACAAGTATTACGGAAATTACTGGAGTATGTCTTCACCTTATTCTATAGTGGACACGACTTACCACCGGAGTGGACAAAAGCACATATTAACAACATCTACAAAAAAGGAGAGGGACAGAATTGTTCAAACTACAGGGGGCTAAGTGTCATAAATTCACTCTCAAGACTGTATGGAAAAATAATAAAAAATAAAATTGAAAAAGAGATGACAGATGTAGAAGACAAGAATGGCTTTCGTGCAGGCAGATCCTGCATGAATAGTACATTATCTCTAAACCAAATTATCGAGAAAAGATTAGCCCACAACCTTTCAACTCATATAGTCTTTACAGATCTGACAAAGACATACGATAGTGTACCACTTTCAATGCTTTGGGTAGCAATGGAAAAACAAGGAATAAGCAAAAAAAATATACAAGCAGTACAACAGCTCTACAAAAATGTGACGGCAAACATTAACATGGAAATAGAATAACTAGAGAAATTCCTATTAGTAAGGGCCTAAAGCAAGGCTGCTGCATAGCACCTACACTCTTCAAAATATATCTAAATAAGGTACTCTCACTGTGGAGAAGAAAGTGCTGCAATATGGGCATCCTAATCGGAGATGATAGATTGTACACGATACACTTCGCTGACGACCAAGCTATTCTAGCTGAAGACGAGAGTGATGTAGGATACATGATTAGAAAACTGGAAGATGAGTACACCAAATGGGGTCTCACAATGAATATACAAAAAACTGAGTACTTAGTTGTAGGAAAAAAATCAGAAAACCTACAAATCGAATTGGGAACTATAAAACCAACAGACAATTTTAAGTACTTGGGAGTCCAAATAACATCAAAAGCAGGAAGTAGCGAAGAAATACATTCCAGGATTGGCCAAGCAAGATCAGCCATCAGACAGCTACATGGACTATTATGGAATAAAAAAATAACAAAAGAAAATAAAAGAAGAATTTATAAAACAATAATAGAAAGTATTGGACTGTACGGCGCCGAACTCTGGGAAATAAACCAAAGAAACAAATCAAAAATTAAGGTCATGGAAATGAACTACTGGAGACGATGTTGCCAGCTCACTAGACTTGATAGGGTGAGAAACGAAGATATTCGGAGAGAAATGGAAATCAATCTAGACATAATAGACACAATCGAAGCCAAAAGACTTAACTGGTATGGACACCTTCAGAGAATGCCGGAAAATAGATGGCCAAAAAAAATAGAAGAATGGACTTCGCCAACTAGAAGAAATCGAGGTAGACCAAGACGATCCTGGAGAGACGATGTCGACGATGCAATGACCGCCAGAGATCTAACAACTGAAGATTGCTTCGACAGAAAACGCTGGAAATTAGGATGCGAGAAGCGGCGCCAGCTGTAGAAGACTCGCTTGTTATATATATTAAAATAATAGGTTGCTTTTATGCGAAAGGAGTAGTGTGGTTCACCAAAGAATTAAATTTGTGAAAAAATATACAAGACTTTATTCTGAAATGCAACATTCGTATACTTAGATGAGACATGAATAGTTGCAAAGGGTGGAATTAAAAGAATTTGGCAAGACGACAGCATAAAATCAACAAAACACACAATAAATAGCGAAGGCAAATGTCACATCATTCTTCATGTAGGAGAGAAAGAAGGCTTTACAGATTTGGTTTTTTTTTTCAAAATCAAAATCTGCTGATTACAATAAAAACATGAATGCAGATATGTTTGTTAAATACCTTGACTAAAAACTGTTACCTAGTCTGAGTGAACCATCAGTTATAGTTTTAGATAATGCACCTTACAATTTTAAGATTTTAGAGAAACAACCAAAACAGTCGTGGAACGCACCGAGCAAAAAAGATTGGTTAATTAAAAATAATACCAATTTTCCGGAATACGCCTTTAAACCAGAGTGGAAATTTCAAAACGTAATAAAAAACCAAAAGTTTATATAGTTGAACAAATTGTATCAAGTTATGGACATCAAATACTACGGTTACTGCCGTTTCACTGTCAGTTTAATCCTATTGAACCCATCTGGGATTTATGTAAAACGTGTTATGATAATCACGTTGGATTCAGTGGATACAGTGATGATGTAGTTAAGAAAATGTGGCAAGAAGCTCTTAAAACTGCAACTGCAGGAATATAGTGCAAAACTGTAAATAAATATGAAAAATTAATAGAACAGTGGTGAATCCAAGAAAATAAAATTAGTGACCCCCTCTGTGGCTCAGTGGTAAGAGCGTCTACCTTTGAACGTAAGGGTCGTGAGTTCGAATCTCACCTGGGTGGAGAAATTTTCGTTTATTAAAAATTAATGAATGAAAATAATTTCTATCCTTATGCGATCGGTATTCACCGGAGGGACCGCAGACGTTCGGATACAATTAGCGTCTCAGCAAAGACAATGACGTCGACTTTGCTAAGTATCAAGACAATTACTCTACACCTGCACACAAACTACACTAGGTACCTGACTGTAAAAATTCACTGTACCATGCCAATGACCATTAGTTAGTAAAATTAATCCAGTGATTATAAATTAACATAATGATAGCGGTAGTGAGTTTAGTGACGATGATGTTGATTTATAAATTTAAGTAATAAGTAAGTACACTAGTATAATGTTATTTTCAAAATAATAAACAGCAGGTTCAGCATTATATTTATGCATTCATTATTAGCAAAATAAACAAAAATATTTAAAATTGCATTTGAATGTTTACTCCTTATTTTATACAAATTCACTCTAACTGAGAATACAATATTCCAAACAAAGTAAGTAATTAAACAAAGGTTTGCTGCGAATTCCATTAATCATTTAAGTGTAAGTTGGTTGAATGTACTGTAGTTGACTCTTTTTATATTTTATTTGAAACCAGGAGTACAAGCGATAAAGGGTATTTAGAGTTCCTACCTCTATTATGACTGGAATATGTTGACTTTGTGTAAAGTCGGGTAGAACTATTCGTGTTGTCATTAGAAGCTGGGATCTGTTAGATTACGAAATAACACATATTTTGGGATTGTATTTATGTCTCTTAAAATCATCAAAAACGTACCCAGGTGCCGATGTTCCTACGGACCACAATGTGTTGGTATGCAGAATGGTCATGAGAGTAAAACGGCTCGAGAAAAGATCTAATTTAAACACAATCGATATTAAAAAACTCACTAACCCAGAAACCGAAATAAAAGTACGAGAACAACTAGGAAAGAAAATAAAGGACATTAACGAGAACACGTCGGACATAATAGAGAGATGGGATAAATCGAGGGAAGCAATCCAAACAACATGCGCGACTCTATTAAAGCGAGACCGACGGAAAAAGAAAGAATGGATGTCTGATGAGATAATGGATATGATGGATGAAAGACGTAAATTCAAGAATAAAAATGCAGAAAAATACCAGCAGATCCACAAAACCATAAGAACGAAAATTCGAGAAGCCAAAGAAAAATGGTTTTCCAACGAATGCAGGGAAATAGAACAATACGAACGAAAATACGACAGTTACAATATGCACAAAAAAATAAAATCGATGACAAACAAGAGGAAATTCAATAAGTCACCCAACAGCATAAAAGATAGCGATGGAAATCTTATCTCGGAGCCATCAACGATCTTAAAAACATGGAAATCATACATAGAAAAATTATTTGCATCTAACAGGACTGATGATCACCTATATGGAGAAGGAGAAACAGGACCTTCAATTCTTAAATCGGAGATAGAAGATGCCATTGCAGCACTAAAAAACAATAAGTCAGCAGGTCCGGACAATGTACCCTGCGAAATATTAAAGATCCTATGTAAATCAGACAAACAGTTCCTTGACAATCTAGTTGTACTTTTTAACAACATATATAATAGCGGTAAAATCCCGGAGAACTGGCTACAGTCAACATTTATTACAATCCCGAAGAAACCAAATGCCCAGATTTGTGATGACTACCGGCTCATAAGCTTGATCAATCATGTCACTAAAGCGTTCACTAAGATCATTCACAGAAGAATATATGATAAATGTGAGTCAAATATTGATAGATCGCAGTTTGGTTTTCGGAAAGCACTTGGAACTAGAGAAGCAATTTTCGCTCTCCAGGTGCTTATACAACGGTGTAGAGACGTTGATAAAGACGTGTATCTGTGCTTTGTCGATTTTAGAAAAGCATTTGACAATGTCAATCATGAACAATTGATAGGTATTCTGCGAAAGACAGGTATTGACGACAAGGACATTCGAATTGTGGCAAACCTATACTGGGGTCAAACAGCAAGAGCAAAAATTGGCAACGAACTCACTGAAAGCGTGCAGATCAAAAGGGGTGTCCGTCAGGGGTGTATATTATCCCCACTTCTATTCAATATGTATTCCGAGGAAATATTTAACAAATGTATGGAAAATGCAAATGAGGGCATTAAAATAAACGGCGAGTTAAGGAAACAATATAAGATACGCCGACGACACGGTGATCCTTGCCAGTACCATAGACGAATTACAACAAGTAATGGAAAGACTTTATTCAGTTAGTGAGGAATACGGCCTGAGCCTCAACTTCAAGAAGACAAAGTGGATGCTGATAAGCAAAAAGCAACAACCTGCTCGACAATTACGGATAAGTAACATATTAATTGACCATGTAGAATCTTATGTGTACCTTGGCACCAACGTAAATGCAAAATGGGAACAGACCATAGAAATTAAGGCGAGAATAGAACGAGCTAGAGCAGCATTTAGCAATATGAAAAAGCTCCTCATAAGCAAGGATTTGTCTCTTCCCCTAAAACTACGTATAGTTAAATGCTACATTTTTCCGATCTTGCTGTATGGCGTGGAGGCCTGGACGCTGACGGAGACGCTAACGAGAAAACTAGAAGCATTCGAAATGTGGGTGTACCGACGCATTCTTCGTATATCCTGGACCGAACATGTCACCAACATAGAGGTACTCCAAAGAATCGGAAAGGATAAAGAAATCGTGAATACAATTAAACAAAGAAAGCTTGAATATCTAGGCCACATATTGAGACACGATAAGTACCATCTGCTACAATTGATTGTCCAGGGAAAAATAGACAGTAAGCGAGGGCCAGGCAGGAGAAGACACTCGTGGCTCCAAAATCTGCGGAAGTGGTTCGGGCTCACATCGGTCGAACTATTCAGAAGCGCCGCAAACAAGATCAAAATTGCCATGTTAATAGCCAACGTTCGCAACGGACAGGGCACTTGAAGAAGAAGATTTATGTCTCCAGGCAACTAGGACTAAAGAAGGAGAAGACAAATGTATGTAAATTAATCATATGTATCTTTAAATATGTGATTACTAAACTACTGACACATCAATCATCAGTCAAGATAAATATTATCGAAAACAAGAATTTAATTAGGGTAAGTACTTACTACATCGAGTTTTCGTGTTGGCATTCTATAACTAATAAACACCATGTTTGGGACAAACACCACAAAGCTGCAGAAAAATAAAGTTATATTATTAAACTTTTTTGTGAAAGTTGGTTCGTTTTTTGGAGTAACACCAAATAAATGGAAAATGTTTCTGATTTTATATTGGTTTGTTTTTCTCGTTTGTACAGTAATAACTATAATATGCTTATATGAGCAGCTACACCCTAAAGTTACTGGAAAATCTATCATGTATATAACTAATGTTTTTGTTCATGTATGTTACAATTTAGTCGCACTTTACCAAATTCATACAAAAAGAGATATTTGGCATCAATTTTTGGGCGAATTATCAAGTATGGCAAAGGATAATTTAAAAATTAGTGCGAGACAAAATTATTTCAAATTAACAATTTTTTTAATCAAATTAGTATTATTATTCATAACCATCCACAGCTTTTCAAGAAAAGCAAAAAACTTATTTCATGTTTTACAGAACTTACAGTGGTTGTTTACTCATTATCAAATGTTGATTACTGTATACATTTCGATAGAAGCCTCTACCATTATATCGGAAAGTTTAAAGCAAGTGAGAAAATTATTAAAATATACAGTCAGACAGAAATCTGTTTATGTTATTAAGTCAAACAAAATAGTGAATAAAATATGTTCACAATATTTAAATATAAGCACAACAGTTATAAAACAAAACGATATTTTTGGACCAATCACACTTTGGTTTTTTGTCGTTATATTTTCACAGACTCTCTTACTTTCCAGCGTGACAGTACATACTGTACTGTATGATTCAAACAATTCTAGAAAATTAATAATTATTTATATTCCTCTTATTTTGGTTATAACGGTAAGTACATATACATTTTTTTCACTGCATTTCAACACATTGCAATCGGTCCACATACTAGCATGTTACGTAACCAGAGTTGTGATTACTTTATTATGTAAAAATGGAAATAATATTGTTCTGAAGCTATTTTCTTGTGGCATGTTAATGTAATTTACTATTAGTCCATTAAGAAGTTACATTGAAATTTCCCTGGAGTCCATATTGGAAAAAAGAGGCAAAGGGTTTTCGCGCTGTATTTCGTAAAATCCACAAGAGAACTTAATTCCTGTAGCTGGCTGTATACCATGTATCACGAAAAATTTATTTAAAATTTTTTTTGCATATATATATATATAATATAAAATTAATATTTCTTGGGTTAGGTTCAATAAAGATGTTACATGTTTCTTGAACAGTATTAAATATAATACTGTTCAAGAAACTCAAAACTACTATATATATATATATATATATATATATATATATAAAACAAGCGAGTCTTCTACAGCTGGCGCCGCTTCTCACATCCTAATTTCCAGCGTTTTCTGTCGAATCAATCTTCATTGTTAGATCTCTGGCGGTTATTGCATCGTCGACATCGTCTCTCCAGTGTCGTCTTGGTCTACCTCGTTTTTTTTTCTAGTTAGCTGAGTCCATTCTTCTATTTTTTTGCCATCGATTTTCCGGCATTCTCTGGAGGTGTCCATACCAGTTAAGTCTTTTGGCTTCGATTCTGTCTATTATGTCTAGATCGATTTCCATTTCTCTCTGAATATCTTCGTTTCTCACCCTATCAAGTCTAGTGAGCTGGCAAGATCGTCTCCAGTAGTTCATTTCCATGGCCTTAATTTTTGATTTGTTTCTGTGGTTTATTTCCCAGAGTTCGGCACCGTACAGTCCAATACTTTCTATTATTGTTTTATAAATTCTTCTTTTATTTTCTTTTGTTATTTTTTTGTTTCATAATAGTCCGTCTAGCTGTCTGGTGGCTGATCTTGCTTGGCCAATCCTGGAATGTATTTCTTCGCTACTTCCTGCTTTTGATGTTATTTGGACTCCCAAGTATTTAAAATTGTCTGTTGGTTTTATAGTTCCCATTTCGATTTGTAGGCTTTCTGGTTTCTCTCCTACAAATAAGTACTCAGTTTTTTGTATATTAATTGTGAGGCCCCATTTGGTGTACTCAACTTTCAGTTTTTTAAGCATGTATCCTACATCACTCTCGTCTTCAGCTAGAATAGGTTGGTCGTCAGCGAAGTGTATCATGTACAATCTATCATCTCCGATTAGGATGCCCATACTACAGCACTTTCTTCTCCACAGTGAGAGTGCCTCATTTAGATATATTTTGAAGAGTGTAGGTGCAATGCAGCAGCCTTGCCTCAGGCCCCACTAATTGGAATTTCTCTAGTTAATCTATTTCCAGTTTTAATGTTTGCCGTCATATTTTTGTAGAGCTATTACAATTACTAATATACAAGCTATACTGCTTGTATATTTTTTGCTTATTCCTTGTTTTTCCATTGCTACCCAAAGCATTGAAAGTTGTATACTATCGTATGCCTTTGTCAGATCTATAAAGATTATATGAGTTGAAAGGTTGTGAGCTAATCTTTTCTCGATAACTTGCTTTAGAGAGAATATACTGTCCATACAGGATCTGCCAGCACGAAAGCCATTCTGTTCTTCTACATCTGTCATCTCTTTTTCAATTTTATTTTTTATAATTTTTCCATACAGTCTTGCAGTGAATTTATAACACTTTGTCCCCTGTAGTTTGAGCAATTCTTTCTATCTCCTTTTTGTAGATGTTGTTAATATGTGCTTTTGTCCACTCCGGTGGTAAGTCGTGTCCATTATAGAATACGGTGAAGACATACGCCAGTAATTCCCGTAATGCTTGTGGGCTATGTTTTAATAATTCATTTGGTATACTTTGTGGTCCCGCATGACTTCCGATTTTTTAGAGTTCGTATTGCATTCTCGACTTCCTGTACTGTTATTTCATCGTCTTTACTGAATTCCAGTTCATATGTTGTTGTACTGATGTTCGTGAATTGAGGTCTTGTTTCAGTTAAAAGTTGTGAGTAGTGTTCGATTCAAAATCTTTCTTCTATTAAATCTATTCTACTCATTTCTTTTCTGTTTGTTCTCAGATTTTTTACAGTTTTCCATGCTTCTCTTGATCTTGTTGACCCTATATATTTGTTGAGTTCTTCGCATTTATTTTCCCAGGAAATATTTTTTGCTTTAGTTACTAAATTTTTTACTTCTCTGTTTGATCTTACATATGTTCGTCTATCATCTAAATCATCTGTTTGCAGCCACTTTTGATATGCTTGTTTCTTGTTGTGTACTGCATTAGCGATGTCATTTGTCCACCACAATGGAGTATTCTTTTGTATTGAGGATGTAGATCACGAGAATAGTTGGCGATGGAGGGGAAGGAAGTCTCGATTGAATGAGACATGGCGATTATATGATATTTCACTTAAAATTTCATCCAGGCCCGTCACTTTGGCATTTTTTGATAATTGTATGGCGTATTACTTCAGAGCGTGTTATTAAGTATTCGTCGTAGTTAGAAATATCGGTAGGTTGTAACGCTCGTCAGTTTCTAATTATAATTTAAATACGAATAGTCTTTTATAAGCTTTCAATATGATAACTATGATAGAGTGTGGCATGCGTAGAACGAAATATTTACAGCTACTAGGAGAGAGAGTCAGATTTTAGATTTATCCAGAGAGTCAAATTGAACGGATGGTGGGTTATTTCGTGACGAAAAGTTTTTGTCAAGAATTTATTTTGATTTAAAAAGATTTATTAAGTTGGAGAATATTGTTTTTTTTTATTTATTAGAGGGGTATAACAGTATATTTTGGTTTGGTTTTTCATGGTGAAGTCTATAAGTAACCTGGTCAGTTAGAAATCTCCTTTTAATAAAACTATACAACAGCCAAAAATTAAAATGTTTTATTTTTTAATACTTTTTTTTATTTCACGGATAATCTATTAATTTCCTATTTATTGAATTCATACGTTTTATGTCGAAACTCAGATAATTGTTTCAAATCATCAAAGGTCTCAGTAAATTTTACAAATTATTAACGTTTTTTTTTCATTTCACACCTCTACCAAGAACAAAAGGCTAAAATCAGAATAAAAAGCGAAACATCTGGAAAAATCAATATCGAGAAGGGAGTAAGACAGGGATGTGTTCTATCACCTTTGCTGTTCAATGGTTACTCTGAGAAGATATTTCAGAAAGCTTTGGAAGGCACCTCGGATGGTATAATTATAAACGGGCAATGTATAAATAACCTGCGATATGCTGATGACACTGTCATACTGGCAGATAATGCTGAAGCCTTGCAACGATTAATGGACCGAGTAACGACAGTCTGTAGAGAATTTGGAATGAAATTGAATACAAAGAAGACAAAAACGATGGTCATCAGCAAGCACCAAAACAGAAGGGTGAAGGTCAATGTCAACAGAACAGATCTGGAAAGAGTAACAAGAAAAACGTACCTTGGAAGTAATCTTGATGAAACTTAGGAGTCACTCACTAGAGATAAGGATACGCCTGGAAAAGGCACGTACAATGTTTTACAAAATGCAAAAAATTTTATGCAACCGCCAGCTGGGCATCAAGGAAAACACAATATTTTGGTCACATCATAAGAAATCAAAAGTATGAACTGCTCCAACTTATAATCGAAGGCAAAGTCAATAGCAAAAGAGGACCAGGAAGAAGACGCAACTCTTGGCTTAAAAACCTACAGCAATGGACGAACATGACCTCCATAGAACTATTATATACTATATATAAGAAGAATATTTCCGTTTTTATTTGATTAAATTAATTTTTTGTCCAAACCTTTATCTTCATACAAAATTAAAAGCCTTGGATTTTTCTTTTTCTCACTCTATTCTTTCGTCCTAACCAAAACAGAAAATAATCCGGCCTAAATAAAATCATTTTCTACATGTTGGAAAATTAGAAGTCAAAGAGGCTATTAATTTTTTTTGTTTTTTTTTATTTATTTATTTTTTTTATTTTTTTTTTATTGTTACTCACAACAGGCCGTTAAGGCCTAGGGCATTTTTTACACATAATCCTGATAATAACTAATTACAATTATTTTAAACAAAACTTTAACTTAAATATGTATATACAACATTCTTAACTACTCTGAAGGACCTGGTGAACAATATTTCTCCATTCGTTTCTATTTTGTGCTTTTCTTTTCCAGTCGCTCACCTTCACGTGTTTAAGGTCTTCCTCCACTTTACTAATCCACCTCGTTCTGGGTCTATCTCTTCTTTTGGGGCCGATTAGTTTTCTGGTTATTACTAGTTTGGGCATTCTGTTTGCTGCCATTCTTTCCACATGTCCCAACCATCAGATACTTTGTGACATGACGAACTTGGTAATGGTGGGTTCTTTGTATAAAGCCATTCATTCATTGTTGGTTCTTCTCTCCCAACCATTTTCTGTCTTTCGTCCTCCGAATATGCGTCTCAATATTTTCCTTTTCCATCTTTCCAGAGTATCCTCTTCCATCATATTTAATATCCATGTTTTACCGGCATATGTTACTGTGGGTCGAATTAATGTTTTATATATTCTTTACTTTGCCTAGAAACGTATTTTGAGTTCAGTAGGGCTCTTAAACTACCTAATTTTTTATTCCCTTTTGCTATTCTGGCTTCGAGCTCCCATTTCTCTTTTCCATTTTCATCGAAAACTACACCCAAGTATTCAAATTTGTCCACCCTTTTAAAACTATAGCTTCTAACACTTACAGACCTCACACTAAAGTCTTCTTTTTTCCCTTCTGTCCCTCCCATGATCATATATTTGGTTTTGTCTTCATTTAGTTTCAATCCGACTTTCTGTAATTCTTCGATGATTTTCTTCACAACTCTTCTTAATTCTTTCTCGGTTTTTGCTAGGATCGTTAAATCGTCTGCAAATGTCAAGCAATGATGCTCATTTTTCATGATTGTTTCTTCCACCTTCATGTTGCATGTTCTGATTAAAGTTTCTAACACTAAGTTGATAATGTAGTGGATAAAAAATCTCCCTGTCTCAAGCCTTTTGCAACCAGTCAAAGAGGCTAGAAGCTTTATTTAGTTTATGGGTTGATCTTTTTTAAGGATTTCATTTACCAGCATTTTGGGATTCCGTACATTAGTTGGGAATGGAATAGT
Organism: Diabrotica balteata; assembly: GCA_918026665.1. Classification (NCBI taxonomy): domain Eukaryota; kingdom Metazoa; phylum Arthropoda; class Insecta; order Coleoptera; family Chrysomelidae; genus Diabrotica; species Diabrotica balteata. Next base: position 153,468,613 of record OU898278.1, on the reverse strand, counting down.
TGAGAATTGCTTCAGTGGCTTCAGAAGATAGGGGGTATTTTGAGTTTCTACCTCTATTATGACTGGAATGTGTTGACTTTGTATAATGTCAAGTAGAACTGTTATTGTGGTCATTAGAAACTGGTGTCAGTTATATTACGAAATCTGATTGTATTGCTATCTCCAGGCAACTAGGCCTAAAGAAGAAGACGAAAAATATAAATTAATCGTAACTATCCTTAAATATGTGATTACTAAAATACTAAAATATTAATCATAAGATTATTGAAAAAAAGAATTCAATTAAGGTGAGTACTTTACCCGGTTGTCGTGTTGGCACTCGTAACTAATAAGCACCATGTTTGAGACAAATTCCAGAAAGATGCATGAAAATGAAGTAATATTATTAAACGCTTTCATAAAAGTTGGTTCTTTTTTTGGAGTAACACCAAATAAATGGAAAACATTTTTGATTTTATATTGGTTTGTTTTTATCGCTTTTACAGCAATAACTATAATCTGCTTATATGAGCAAGTACACCCTAAAATTACTGCTAAATCTATCATGTATATAACTAATATTTTTGTTCATATATGTTACAATTTCACCATACTTTACCAAATGCACATAAAAAGAGATATATGGAATGAATTTTTGGGCGAATTATTAAGTATGGCAAAGGATAATTTTAAAATTAGTGCAAGACAAAATTATTTCAAATTAAAAATTTTTTTTATCAAATTGGTATTAATATTCATAACCATTTACAGCTTTTCACGAAAAGCAAAAACCTTATTTCATGTTATACCATACTTACAGTGGTTGTTTACTCATTGTCAAATATTGATTACTGTATACATTTCGATAGAAGCCTCTACCATTATATCGCAAAGTTTAAAGCAAGTGAGACAATTATTAAAATATACCGTCAGACAAAAATCTATTTATATAATTAAATCAAACAAAACAATGAATAAAATATGTTCACAATATTTAAATATAAGCACAACAGTTAGAAAACAAAACGATATTTTTGGACCAATCACACTTTCGTTTTTTGTCGTTATATTTTCGCAGACTCTCTTACTTTTCAATGTGGCAGTACAAACTATACTGTATGAGTCAAACAATTCAAGAAAGTTAATAATTATTTATATTCCTCTTATTATGGTTATAACGGTAAGTACATATTATACTTATTTTTTTACTGCATTTCAGCACATTGCAATCGACCTACATAATAGCATGTTACGTTACAAGAGTTGTGATTACTTTATTATGTAAAAATAGAAATATGTAATATTGTTCTAAAGCTATTTTCTTCTTCTCCTTTGGGTGCCGTCTTCAATGAAGGTTGGCGATAACCTCAGCAAAATCATTTCTGTCCCTGGCTTTTCTTATTAAAGATTGAGAATCCAAACCAGTCCACTCACGAATGTTCTTCAACCAGGACTCCTGCCGTCTACCAGGACCACGTTTTCCTTCTACCTTCCCCTCTATAAGAAGCTGCAGTAGCTGGTATTTCTCATTTCTGTATATGTGTCCCAAATATGAGGTTTTCCGTGTTTTCATTATTTTTAAGAGTTCTCTGTCGGTACCCATCTTGTGTAGGACCTGCTCGTTGCTCATATGCGCTGTCCAGGGGACTTTCAGCATCCTTCGAAATAACCACATTTCAAAACTTTCCAAACGCCTTAGTGAGTTGATTGTGAAGGTCCAGGCCTCCATTCCATATAGTAAGGTGCTGTAAACGTAACATTTCAGCATTCGTATCGGATTTTGAGATTGAGTGTTTGGGACGTAAACATTTGTTTCATTTTTAAAAAGACATTTCTTGCTTGTTCAATTCGCGATTTTATTTCTATGTCTGGATCTATATCTTTCGTTATCCAGCACCCTAGATATCGAAATTTCTCGACATTTTCGATAATGTTACCATTCACGTTTAAAGCCATGGGTGGATGGATGGATGTTTGGAGACAATCATTGTTTTTGTTCTCTTGACGTTAATGCTGAGGCCGTATTGTTCTCCGATCGATCTGACGCGATCTAAGAGTGTCTGAAGATCCTGTGCGCTCTCTGCAATTAGGACCGTGTCGTCGGCGTATCGTACATTATTTACAACTCTGCCGTTAATTTGAACACCTTCTCTTGATTGCTCTAGTGCTCGTGCAAAGATTTCTTCCGAATATATATTGAAAAGTAGTGGTGACAATACACACCCCTGTCGTACACCTCGCTTGATATTGAATATTTCTGTGTCACCGCTTCTGTTCTAACTGCTGCAGTTTGGTTAAAATACAGCGTTTGGATAATTTTAAAATCGTTCTCGTCTAGTCCCTTTTGGTGAAGACAATCCATCAGCTTATCATGTTTTACTTTGTCGAAGGCCTTTTGATAGTCAATAAAACATAAAAAGAGATCCTTTTTTTGGTCTCGACATTTTTGCAGCAGTATAATAAAACTAGTTAATGCTTCCCGTGTCCCAAATCCATTTCGGAAGCCAAATTGTTCATCACTGATATCCTGTTCACATTTCTTATAAATGCGTTGGTGAATAACTTTCAAGAATAACTTTAACATATGCGACATTAAACTAATAAGTCTGAAATCACCACACTTCTTTGCTCCCTTAGTTTTTGGAAGGGGAATAAAGACTGATTTTAACCAGTCTTGTGGAATTTCACCGCTTGTATATATTTGATTAAATAATTTGACGATTATATTTAAATGTTTTTCTTCCAGTAGCTTTATGACTTCCGTATGTATGTCATCGGGGCCAGGGACTTTCCCATTTTTTGCGTTTTTGATTGCTCTCTCTACTTCTTGTTTTAATATAGGAGGACTGGTTTCATGGTTTTTATATATTATGTTGTTTAGTGGTGTGTCCGAGAATAGTTCTTCTATGTAATGTCCCCATACGTTGTTTAGATCGCTTAATTCCCATATCGTTTTATTCTCGTCGTTTGTTAATCTATAAGGGAGTCTTTGTTTTGTCATTCCAGCTAGATCTTTTATTTTTTTGTGAAGCGTTTGACTGTCGTGTTTCTTTATTAATTCTTCGATCTCTTGGCAGTTTTCTATCATCCAATTTTCTTTTGCGGCAGCTATTTCTTTCTTGATTTGACGATGTATCTCCCTATATTTTTCATTATTTTTATTTTTGTAGGCTCTTCGAGTATCCATCATTCCCAAAATTTTTTGTGTCATCCAGGGTTTAGATTTTCTTTTGTTATTAGTGTCTTTATTTCTCGGCGCTAGTAAAAGCATTCTTGACTTCAGTCCGTAAGCCTTCTGTAGTTGGAGCTTTCACATTCCTCGTTGAGTTTAGTCTTTACTATACTTTGTATATTTTCTTGTTTAAGTAAATTGATGTCGGTTTTCTTTTGACAGTCTTTTTTAGCATTTTGAACTTTATTTTTAATTTAGCCACTAGTAGGTTGTGATCCGATGGAACATCTGCGCGGATAATCCCTCCAGAAACTGACAGAGAATGTAGCGTAGAAGTAATTTTGTCTAATTTTAAACTGTTTGTCCTCGTTTTAGTGTAGTGTTTTGTATAATTTATGTTAGTTTTAATGTTTCCACATCCTACGCTTGCCGGATAGTTCTTATTTTGACGAAATGCCCCTGAAGATGCTTTTTTAAGCGAAAGTACTTGGGCTGGATTTAATTAACTTGTGCTCGATAATAGCCTTATTTTCAAAGTTCATAAATATAATACCTGGGAATTTCCAATTAAATACGATTAAAATGGAAATAATAGAATTCCCGAAACAACCCTGTTTTTCCTTTTGGACCTTTATTTACAATCAATTTCTACATGGGAGTTTTAAGTAAATGTGAATGAATTTATAAATAGGCAATAGTTTCGAAATTAAAGTCGCTTTGTTATCGACTTCTAGCAGGTTGTATGTACCTAGAATAATATAATGTACATTATTTTTTTTTTAATAAAATTCATATTCAAATACAAATACCAACTGCTTTACTAGTTAGAAATAATATATATATATATATATATATATATATATATATATATATATATATATATATAAATATATTTATATATATATATATATATATATATATATATATATATATATATATATATATATATATATATATATATATATATAAATATGTATATATATTAAAGAAATAAATAATATAGTTCTAGACACAGCAACGTAATGTAAATTGCAATTGTGAAAAACAATCTTGCCATAATATTAATAATAAAGTTATTAGGTACATACCTACTTAGAAAATTATAACCAGGTAAGACGAAGAATCTCACAGATAGTCTCCGAATGTAGCAACAAAAAATCACTAGAACTGTACCTATTAGTTATTATTTTAAAGAAATATTTTTATTCTGAATCACTTCCTGTTGTCAATTCCTGCAGTAATGATAATGGGCTCGATAAGAATATCAACACGCGTATCTACGTCCCACATTTTATCTTCTTCTTTCTGTGTATGTTTAATGCATGATTACCAGTTGGACTTGGAATACTTGGGGCACATTGTGAGAGGTGAGAAGAACGAACTTTTAAGAAACATCATGCAGGGCAAAATTAAGGGCAAAAGAAGTGTGGGAAGAAGAAAAATATCGTGGCTTCGTAATCTACGTGAATGGTTCGGATGTATCGATTGAACTTTTCAGGCGCGCTGCTAACAAAGTCGCAGTGGCCATGATGATTTCCAATCTCCGCTAGGAGTGGCACGAGAAGAAGAAGAAGACCAGTTGGAAGCGGTTATATTTTGTATGGCTTGGTCTAATAATAATTTGACATCTTTTAATTTAAAGGTTTTATTCTTTTTCTACCTCATTTTATTTGTGCCCATATTAGCTCGATGGGATTCAATTCACAATGATACGGTGGAGTTCTTAATACGGTGATGCCCCGCTCACGTGTCATTTCGTCTACTGCAAATCTGATGTACGAGCTCTTATATCAAATAATTAAACCTTTATCATGGATTCATCAAAATCTATATTTTTACTTCTTAACCAATCTATTATATCTGCCTTTGAAGATGCAGAAGCCGACATACGACGGTTGTGTTTAAGTGCACTGTCCATTATAATTACCGAACCAGAATCAGTATAGACGTCAGTTACAAGAGTCAGTATAGACGAAAACCACTTTTCAAACACATCCGAATTCATATCCTCATGATAATCGCCCGTTTTGATTGAAGGACACACATCAAAACCTTTATAATATAAATTATAAAGGTTTTAAAGTTAAAACAGTCTGTAATACGTATCTATGGTTTCACATAGTTACAGACAATATATGTATGTGATATATTATAGTAATATGTATTAAAATGTAGTACAATATTGAAAAAAAATATAATATAGTATCATTGTTTAATAAATTGTGTGTACCCATCTTTAACAATTTGATTTAAATCATAAGTATTTTTTGGAACGCCACTGCTTTGTTTGGTGAGGCTTTACTGTTCCTGGAAATTTCCGCCACTACAATTAAAACATACCCTATCATCTTATGAAGATAAAATTAGCGTTAGTTTGATATAAAAAACATGCATGATTGATTAACACATGGTATACAGGTTATATCGAAACACAAAAAAGTCAATTGTTTATTTTTGATTGAATTTTAATTCAACAGCGTCAAACTGACGACCAAAGCGAAGCACGAAATGAAGGTAAAAAGAATCTAAATCAATAACGTGGAAATATCGTTGTGTGTCCATAATACAAGGCGTTGTCAAGGTTAAGTCAAAGTCAAAGTGACGCCATAATATATTATATTGGTTTCCGGAAACCGGAAACTTAACTCATGCAGCTAAGGCAGTATCAGCTATAATACCTTAGCAATTTAAGTTGGTTGCAATAATTCCACAACAATCTATATATTTAAATTATTTTATTTTTGAATTTCTCTTAGTGTAAGTTTAATCTATATATGTCCAAAGCAAAAAACAATTAATTATATTTAATAAAGGTATCTACTTAATAGTTCTATTAAAATAATTGCTCTATTGAGCATTTATATTCATATTCTGTACCAAAATTCAACATGTTTGAGACACAACATATAAAGAAAGACAAAAATAAATCTTTACTACTAAACTTTTTTGTCAAAATTGGTTATTGTTTTGGAGTAGTACCATCTAAATATAAAGCCATTTCGTTTGTATTTTTGTTTGTTTATGTCTTTATGGTAGTATCAAGTGGAATTTTTTTATGTGAACAAGAACATTTCACTTATAGTGGACATGCATTCCTACCTATTGTAAATTTTTTCACGTATGTAACTAACAATTTTGTTTCTCTATACCAACTAAATTCAAAAACACACTGTTGGAACGAATTCTTAACTAGTTTATTACGAATAAATGAGCACAATTTGGGAAGTACTGTAAAAGAAGTCTATGTTAGATTAATAATCTTTGGGATTAAAGCTATTTTGTTAACTATTACAGTATATAGCTTTGCCAAAGATACATTATCTGTGTTTGGTATTATTTCACACATTCACTGGTGGTATACTTATTTTCAAATGGTGACTTTGGTGTACATTTCAATGGAATCTTCTACTATTATAGAGCAAAGTATAAAAACTATAACTCAATTGTTAAAAGAAATTCCCAAGCAAAGATGTGGTGATGTCAATAAATTTGCAATAAGAATTAATGAAATATTTCCCCGATATTTAAATATCAATAAAACCATTCAAGAACAAAACAAATATATGGGGCCATTCATGCTGATGTTTTTTGTTATTTTATTTACGGAAACCCTGACAGTTTGTAACTATATTATGGAAGCCTTAGTATTTACTTCAAACAAAAATAACACGTGGATAATCAACTATGTCCCCTATGTTATAGTTATGTCAGTAAGTACAATCTAATAATTATCAATTTTATTTTTTTCATAACGTATAGTCAGCAATCTATCCGAAGATCTATCAGAGAGCAATCTATCAGAGTTTTCCAAATGCGGCCCATCCCATTCTTACTCGTCTGCTTATTTCGGTAGTTTGGTTTTCTTTGTTTACCTTGATATTCTGACCCAGATATATGTATTCTTCTACACGTTCCACTTTTGTTCCTTGGATGGTTATCGTCGGTTGATCATCTTTATTCGACATTAGCTTGGTTTTACTCAGATTCATTTTCAGTCCTTTTTTATGGATTCCGTATGAAGCTCATCGATCATCGTCTTCAGTTCTTTCCAGCTGTCGGCTATTAGTACTACGTCATCTGCATATCTTAGATGGTTTAAATACTTTCCGTTTATCGATAGTCCCTTCGTTTCCCAATTTAGTGATTTAAAGATGTCTTCAAGTACGGCAGTAAATAGTTTTGGAGATATGGTGTCTCCCTGTCTTACTCCTCTTTTGATTTTTATTGGCCTCGTTTTCATTCCGTTATCCATCGTGACTACCATTTCAGCGTGTTGATATATATTATGTATTAATATCGTATATCTAGAATCTATTCTGCTGTTAACCAGTGCTTCCTCAATAGCCCATAATTATATGCTGTCAAAAGCTTTCTCGTAGTCTATAAATGCTAAACAGATTGGTAAATTGTATTCGTTAACTTTTTCTATTAGGACCTTTAGTGTGTGAAGATGGTCACATGTACTGAACCCTTTTCTAAATCCGGCTTGCTCTACTGGTTGATATACAATATACATCAAACTTTGTTGTCAATCTATTTGTAATTATTTTTGTGAACGTTTTATAAAGTTGTGATAGTAGTGATATTGGACGATCATTTTTCAGATCTGTATTGTCCTCTTTTTTGTGTATTAATATTGTGTTAGCAGTATTCCATTCCTTTCGTATGTTTCCTTCAAATAGGCATTTATTAAAAAGTATTTTTAGGTACCTGATGACTTCTTTTCCGCCTTCTTTCAACATTTCTGCCAGAATTTCATCACTACCCCGGTGCTTTATTTCTTTTCAATTCTTTAATTGCATTTTCTATTTCTACTTCGCTTATTTCGGGCATTACTTCAGAATTTACGTTTGTTATTTGTCTTTTCAGATTTTGCTTTGAAGAGTCGGGGGGATCGTTTCTTGAGCGGTATAACTCAGTATAGAAGTTGTCAACTATGTTTGATATCTGAGCTTTGCTTGTTTCTAGTTGGCCTTGCTGATTTTTCATAGTTATAATATTTTTTTTTCCTAATTTCGGTTTGGTATATTTCAGACTTCGATTTTTCTCTATCACTCTTTCTACATGATCTTGTTGATGTTTTTTAATATCGTCTTTTATCTGTTTTCGTATGGCTCGATTATGTTCTTTGTATTCTGTGGTATTTCTTTTGTTTAGTGGCAGGAGCTCTTTTCGTTGTTTCAGCATATTCTTCAATTCTGCACTTATTTTGGATTTTTTGTTGTTATGGCGGTTGCTACTTCTGAGCTAGCATTTAATAGTTCTTTTGGTTATAATAGAAGTGGTTGGTACGAGCAAAAAAATGATAATTTTTAATATTGAGAGGAGAAGAGAAAATTGGAGGTGAAATAATATCGAAGTGTGTTTGGTTTAACGGGAATCCCAACGAAAAGCAGACTAGACAAAAAACTCTTTTCATTTGAGTTGGAATATATCCAAAATAAGTAGAATATATTTTTGTGTTTTATTATTAACTGTAACAAAATAATGAGGGATTATTGGTGGTATGTTAAGACTGTAACATCTGGTATGAAAGAAACACGACATTCCGATAATATGCCATATACATATGTGCATACATTGACAAAACAATAAATATTATACCTAAAATATATAAACAATTACGGCTGGTTAGAACACTTGTTTATAAATTAGCTCTAATGGTATTTTAAGTTTTAGTTTTTGAGTTGACTTATCAAGCAAGTTTATTGCTAGCGCATTTGGATTGGATGGTTTCTAGACATTTTAGGTACCGAGCACTGCACTAAACTCTCACTTCACTGATCGTAGATATTTCTCGATCACAATAAATATCTTGGTTTGACACGAACAATAGGGCTTCTGTTACAGAGCACTTAAGGAACACTTTGAATTTTGCTGCTGTCTTCCATAGCTGGATCCCATAGATCTAGACCGATTTGTGTTTTGTATTGTATATCAATAGTTTGTTAGGAATGGACAACTTCGATGTTTTGCCCAGTATCCAGTAATTCTTACGAAATCTTAAGTTAAACTGTTGGCGTTTTTGCATATAGGTTCTCCATGTCAAAGTGTTCTTCAGACTTCAGGTACATTCCAAGGTATTTACCACTTTCATCATCATCATCATCATCATTATGATCATCATGATTCTGGCTTTACAATCCTGCGTGGGTCCTAGCCTCCTCAAGAATTTCTCTCCGGTCGCCCCTATCCATCACCTTTCGCCGCCAAGCACGTATTCCCATATATCTCATACCTTCATTGATGTTATCAAAGAACCTAGTTCTGGGTCTTCCTCTTCTTCTCTGACCAATGGGTCTATCAAGGAGCATTTTTCTAGCTGGGTCATTTTGTTCCATCCGCATTACATGCCCTATTCACCGAGACGTCCTATCTTAATATGTTTTACGATATCAGGTTCCTGGTATATTCTATAAGGTTCTATATTCTATAAGGTATATCAGAATAGGTATTTGCTAGCTGCTCTTTCGGCATCATTTATTCCATACATAATGATGATATTGGCTAATTTGAGTTCCGCAGTTACCAGTCTTATCTTCAGAATTCTTTCTGAAATGCATTCCTAATCTTGAATATTCTATATTAGGTACTCTGTTTCAGTTTGAAAGTTAAAAATATTAATACAGTTTATTTTAAAACATACGTCTTATTTCCAAAGTTTTTCGAATTTTCATTAACATAAATTATATGAACAGAACATAATCAACATAATGGAAATATAATTAATTAGTTATTTATCAAATTTATTCATTTATCACTCAACTTTTCAATGTACTACATAGCAGAGTTTTCTACTTATTTAAAAAGAATGAGTCAAATAAAGTATATTTCATCAAATTATGGAAGCACACATTTCGTGCTTAATTCTTATTTTTACATTGGTTCCATGTTAGGCATAGCTCCGACCAGATGGAAAGCAACTAACATGATTTTTTTATTTAACACTATTTGTTATCCATTTATCGGTTATAATTTATTTTCTAATATTGAAACTCCTCTTAAGTCGCATATAATATTATTTTGGACGAATTCTTTATTATATTCGCTATGTAACATTATTACTTTCTACCAAATATCGCAGAATTCAAAAATGTGGAACGATCTATACACCAATATTGATAAAATTACAGACAAAAACGTTGATAATCAAAGTAAAATGATATCGTTAACAAAACTAATAATATTTTTAGTTTTAATACTTCTTAGTGCAGCTGGAGTTATTGCAATAATTGATATAAAACAGGTAATTACTTCAATATTTATATGTCAAAATTTCCATTGTTTCTTACAAATTATGTTTGCCGCTTTCTGGACAATAGAATTATCAACTATAATATCATTAAAAACAATTCTTTTAACTGATAAACTGCAGTCGACATTCGCTCGAAATCAAATAATGAACAATAATGTACGAATAAACCTCGAAATATTTTACACACAGTACAAAGTGCTGCAAGACGCTTTGATTTTATGGACTGACACACTTGGATACATTATTTTGATTTTTTTCTGCGTTACTTTTACAGAAGTGCTAGTTTTCTGTAATTGGTTCATATTATTTCTATTGGACACAGCTGGATTATTTCCAGCAGATGTTCTTTTTAAGCAACTACCTTACACTGCTACATTCCTTGTAAGTCTACAGATTATAGTAATAGTTAAAGCTAGCATTTTTATTCATAAGAAATGTTTTTAATATATCGACGGTGTCACGATAGAAAGGCATAAGCGCCATTGACTTTTTTTCAGGAGACACAAAAAATGTTTAATATCGCTTAGTATTTATTTTTTTTACATTTTTGTGGCATTTTAGTATTATTGAACTGAGACATTTTGACTTACCATATGTTAGTTATAAAACAATTATTATAAACATGAGATATTTAAAATTTTGGTGCTTACGCCTTTAATGTTAGGTTCTGTGGTGTTTAAGCCTGTTTGAAAGGCGGTTACCATATTTGGAAAAAAATATTTGCAACAAAAAATGTCGCTTAGGAACTTGTACGCCTTTTAATTTTACGGAATAATGATAAAAATGGAGAATAAATCTTTTCATTTTAAAGCATAACAATTAAGTAAAAATAATACAAAATAAACAATACACAATATATTTATGAGTTTCTTAGAGTTATATTGGTGTAAAAAATATTATACAAAAATTTAGTTAACATAATAATCACGTTTTATTAAGTATAACAAAAAAATAAATTGAAAGATTCTTCAAAAAACAACAAAAACTATTAAAACGTACCATTTTTTATGTGGAACATTTATGCTTTCTAGGTACATGAATACCAATGTTTATATTCTTGTTTGAAGTACTTTTTAAAAGTAGATATTTTAAAAGGGATGCCATTATTTTTATTTATTTTTATGGTCTACATTTTATAAAGATTTGAAATGCTTTTAGTATCTGCTGGTAGATACAATTTTTTAGTCTACCCTCGACAGTAGTGCGAGGGGGCAGCAGGAAGACCCTTAATAAAATCTTTAAATATTAACATTTGTTCTGGAGTACTTTTATGTTTAGTTTCATGATTCCCCCTATTCTCATGGTTAACTTCAATTTTTCCTTTAATAGCATACCGTACCAATTTTTGACTAATATTTAGAGTATTTTTAAAGAATTGTAAGCAAACCCGTTTTTGTACATCATTTTTCAAAAAGAAAATATTGATAAGTTAGATTACGAAGTGAATCAGAAACTGTTCTTTAAAAAATACTATTTCTGTCCTCAGTGCTAAAGCTATTACATTGATTTACACATTTTTAAACAAAAGAAACGAAAGGTCGGTCAGATAGCTCAGCGGGCTGTGCGGCTGCCTCTCATTCGCTTCACTGTCGAATGGTTCAGTGGATGTGGGATCGAGCCCCAGCTCGGTGTACAGAAAACAAAAAGTCTAACGCAGCAGTTTAAAATTCTAGATGAATCTCCGGCTTAGACTAGAATATGCTGGGATCTGATCGGCCTATGGTGGAGCAGTACGGCAAGAGATAAGGGCTTGCGGCTCGGTGATACTCCTCCATAGATCGCTACCGGACGGGCGTAACGCCTAAAAAAACCGGATATATATATATATATTATATATATAATATATATATATATATATATATATATATAAGAAACGAAAGGCAGAATTTACAAAACGGTCATCAGACCAATAATGACATACGCGGCAGAAACAAGACCTGATACAGAAAGGACAAAAAGGATACATTAAAAAACAGACAGTCATGTCTATATAAAAAGAAGAAGAAGAATGTTCTAAGATTTCTGGTAATATACTTGAAGCAAAAAGAAGATGTTCGTAAGAAACCATGTATGTGTAAAAAGTACCTCTAGAAAACGAGTCCTGAATAAAGTTTCTAGAAGAACATAGTCAAATTAATTCTTAGGTTTCTCTAGGCTAAGAATTTGTAAAACAATGTTTTAAACGTGTGTCTAGATCGGACTTAAGGCAAATGTGACTGTGCAAACCGAAATCTGGAAGCGTTGATACGTTTGACACCAAACATTGGAGGCCCAGAAAGCACCAAAAGGAAGGTGCTAAATGGAGTTTTCCAGTCGGTAGTAACCTACGCTGCCCCTGTGTGGTGTAGTGTACTAAACACTGCGAAATACGCTAAGCTGATGGAGACTTCGCAAAGTCGAATGCTCCTCAGGTTGTCTATTGCATATAGGACAGTCTCGAATGAGGCTCTATATGTCATTGGAGCGGTGATACCGATCGTTTTGTTGTGTAAAGAGCGAGCGAGGATGTATGCGAGGAAGATGGATGTAAATATACATGAGAATGAAAGAGAAAAAACGATAGTAGAGTGGTAAAGAGAATGGGCGAATGATAGTGGAAGGGCAAGGTGGACGAATGAGCTTATTCTTGATCTGAGACCGTGGTGAGAATGTAAGTTCAGGAAACTAGACTACTGCCTGATGCAGTTTCTGACCGGACATGGTAGTTTTGGCACCTTCACAAATAGAATAGGCAAATCTGCCTCGGCAGACTATACTGTTTGTGCGGTACCTGATGCTCCTGCCCACATTTTTAACTGCCAGAGATGGGCAAATGAGATGAGAGATTTTGAGAGGCGAATTGGTTTCGGGCTGGATGATATTGTAAACATAATGTTGAGAGGAGAGAAATATTGGGGAGAGGTACACTGTCTGATTTCTGGGGTGATGAAGATAAAGGAACAGGAGGACAGAGGAGGAAATTAAGCCAGGGATCTAAAAATTTATAGTTAATATTGTTTATTAGGTTATGGCCTAACGTCTAAACATTTTCTGATTTACGGTAATAGGTATTATTATATATAAATTTTTAGATTTTTATTTTAGTTATTTATTGAGTGGCAAGACCACCTCTCTGAAACCGACCTCTGAAAATATAATCATATGCACTTATTATCACAACAGTCGCAGCCGCTGAAATTTCCATGTCAGACATATTGACGTTGGCTCTAGAGGAAACAGACTGATATCGTTCCAATACTCAACCCAATGTGTGGATGCCTCACTGAACGTGGGAACACAGTTGACCCAACATTGGCTCCAACGTTGGCACCAACGTTGGACCCCATGTGTGGAGCCGGCCTTATAATAGTGTTATTATTAACCAGCGTAAATAGGTTATGCGCCGAGCTGAGGAAATATAGAAAAGTGTTTTAAAGCTTGTGTTTTAAAAAAAGGAAAATTTGTTCTGCTAAAAGTGTAGTTTGCAGTAAAAATTGTGTTCACAATTTTTGCACGTGGGTCATTTAGTTATGGCTCCCTCCAGCAATAAATTTTTTTTACTGATGAAAAACAATTTAAAAGAGTTGGTTTGGATTCGTAGAAATTTCGATTGAAACGACATGGTGTTCTTGATGAGATTTACCTGATCTGATAGCACTGACGATAAGACTTTGTTAAAAATGATTTGTGTGAATTGAGTGTAAATTTGTATTTTGTGTGTTGAAAATATAGTGTGTAAGATTGTGGGTAATGTTTTTCCCTCCTGAGCTCTTGTTATTCCGTATTGTTGATATATTCTTTTTGTTGACTTCTTCTTTTCGTATTGGTAACCAATGACTGTTGCATTCTGCTGATGAGTTTGCTACACTATTATTAATATTGTTGC